>JBBPBX010075607.1:6134-17305 GCA_038048925.1 Garcialebias charrua | reverse complement strand
AACACAATGCACACAGGACACCACTACAGCCTTTGTATGATGGACCGTTTCGGGTTCTTCAACCAGGTCCAAAACATTTCCTTTTAGATTTAGGGGGTCGTACTGAGACTGTCTGTATCGATAGGCTTAAACCAGCTCATGTTATGTCAGATGATCAGGTTGTTACGGCCCAGGCTCCTCGCAGGGGCAGACCTCCATCCACATTGTTAACGGACTGCTGTCCCCCTGCCAGAGACTCTCAACGTCCATTGGAGCCCGAATCTTCTGCAGGCCCTCCTCGGAGCCCTCCGCTTCATCAGACTGGTTCTGCAGGGCCCAGGTTCAGCCGTTCTGGTCGTTTAATCAAACCTAAAATGCGGGACTAGTGATGGACCTTACTGGGTGTTCTGGGGGGGCGTGTGTGGTGGACCACTAGGGGGCTCTACTCACACCCAGTGGACCGAATGTGTTACAGGATGCTTTTATTGTGAAAGGTCCAGAGGACCGGATGTTGTGTTGGTATATAAGGCGGTGTTGGGTGGTTTTCCCGCCAGTTTAGTAGGAGTTGATTAAAAGTGAAGAACTGTATCCCGTCTCCTGTGTCGTCTCTTCACCACCTCCTCCATCAACCCCTTCAACCCCTCCTGAAAAAAACAAACCTCGACCCTTCAGTATTATCCAATTTCAGGCCTGTCTCCAGACTCCCATTTGTTTCTAAACTTCTAGAGAAAATAGTTGAGTCCCAACTAAAGTGCTTCCTGGAGGATCACGCTATCCCCGAGCTATTCCAGTCTGGCTTCAAATCCCTCCACAGCACTGAGACTGCCCTACTGAAGGTTTTTAACGACATCTTCCTATCCACAGATACTGGTGACTCTGTGCTGCTTGTCCTATTGGACCTCACATCCGCTTTCGACACCATCGACCATGAGATCCTCATTGCTAGGTTGGAGCAGTGGGTGGGCATCTCAGGATCAGCCCTAAACTGGTTCAGATCCTACCTCTCTGACAGGTCTTTTTGTGTGTCCATCAATGATTTTACTTCTGCAGTGGCGGCTCTTAAATGGGGGGTTCCGCAGGGGTCCATCCTGGGTCCTCTCTTGTTCTCCTTATACCTGCTGCCACTCGGTGCTATTTTCCGGAAACACAATATACCTTTCCACTTCTACGCTGATGACTGTCAAATCTACTTCCCCCTAAGACAAAATGGTACAGGCTCTATTCAACCTCTGCTCGACTGCCTGGCTGACATCAGGGACTGGATGGCTTTAAATTTCTTAAGCTTCAATGATAAGAAGTCTGAAGCCATATTGTTCCTTCCCAATGACACAACCTCAAACCACTGCATTGACCTGTCTGCTCTACCCCTGTCCGAAAAACAAAAAGTCAAAAATCTGGGAGTGATAATGGATCCTTCCATGAAACTCAACAGTCATGTAAACATGATCGTCAAATCCTGTTTTTTCCAGCTGAGGCGTCTGTCTAAGCTGAAGCCCATATTATCCAAAAACAACCTGGAGACAGTGATTCACGCATTCATTACATCTAGGCTTGATTACTGCAATTCACTTCTGTTTGGCGTCAGTCAAGCCACCATTGCACGATTACAACTGGTTCAGAACGCAGCTGCCCGATTTTTAACCAGCACACGCAAAAGAGAGCACATTACACCAGTCTTGGCCTCCCTTCACTGGCTACCGGTTCATCTTCGAATCCAATTCAAAATTCTCATGTATGTCTACAAATCGCTGAACAGTCTCGCCCCCGCCTATCTCTCGGATCTGATACACCCATATGTCCCTCCACGTGCTTTGAGGTCAGAGGATCAGGTACTCTTAATAGTTCCAGAAACTCGCCTTAAGCGCAGGGGTGACAGGGCGTTCTCTGTAGCAGGCCCAAGACTCTGGAACGAGTTACCGCTGCTCATCAAACAGGCCCCCTCCCTCTCGGTTTTCAAATCCCGGTTAAAAACTCACTACTACTCCATTGCTTTCAATGCCAGCTGATTTGTATTGGATCGTTTGATTTATGATCTGCAATGTTTTTATGTTTTTCGTGTTGTACTTCATTGTCTGTGTTGCCTGTTGCGTGTTTGTTTGTCCAGCACTTTGGTGTGGACTTGTTCCTGTTTAAAGTGCTTTATAAATAAAATGGTATGGTATGGTATGGTAATAACTTTTTAAAACAAAATGTAATTGAATATTTGGGGGTAATATTTGTTTTAGTTTTATACATGACTTGTAAAATACTATGTTCAACCAAATCCATCCATCCATCCATCCATCTTCTTCCGCTTATCCGGGTCGGGTCGCGGGGGTAGCAGCCTAAGTAGGGAGGCCCAGACTTCCCTCTCCCCAGCCACTTGGAGCAGTTCCTCCGGGGGAATCCCAAGGCGTTCCCAGGCCAGCCGAGAAACATAGTCCCTCCAGCGCGTCCTGGGTCTTCCTCTGGGTCTCCTCCCGGTGGGACGTGCCCGGAACACCTCACCAGGGAGGCGTCCAGGAGGCATCCTAACCAGATGCCCGAGCCACCTCAACTGGCTCCTCTCGATGTGGAGAAGCAGCGGCTCTACTCCGAGTCCCTCCCGGATGACTGAGCTTCTCACCCTATCTCTAAGGGAGAGTCCAGCCACCCTGCGGAGAAAACTCATTTCAGCCGCTTGTATCCGAGATCTTGTTCTTTCGGTCATAACCCAAAGCTCATGACCATAGATGAGGGTGGGAACGTAGATCGATCGGTAAATTGAGAGCTTTGCCTTTTGACTCAGCTCTCTCTTCACCACGACAGACCGGTACAGCGCCCGCTTCACTGCGGACGCTGCACCTATCCGCCTATCGATCTCACGCTCCAGTTTTCCCTCATTCGTGAACAAGATCCCGAGATACTTAAACTCCTCCACTTGGGGCAGGACCTCCTCCCCGACCCGGAGAGGGCATGCTACCCTTTTCCGGCTCAAGACCATGGCCTCGGATTTGGAGGAACTGATCCTCATCCCGGCCGCATCACACTCGGCTGCAAACCGCTCCAGTGAAAGTTGTAAATCACGAACTGATGAAGCCAGTAGGACCACATCATCTGCAAAAAACAGAGAAGCGATTCTAAGGTCACCAAAACGGATCCTCTCAACACCTTGGCTGCGCCTAGAAATTCTGTCCATAAAAGTTATGAACAGAATCGGTGACAAAGGGCAACCTTGGCGGAGTCCAACTCTCACCGGAAACGAGCCTGACTTACTGCCGGCAATGCGGACCAAGCTCTGACACCGGTCGTACAGGGACCTAACAGCCCTTATCAAAGGGCCTGGTACCCCATACTCCCGGAGTACCCCCCACAGAACCCCCCGAGGGACGCGGTCGAATGCCTTCTCCAAGTCCACAAAGCACATGTAAACTGGTTGGGCAAACTCCCACGCACCCTCCAGGACCCTGCTGAGGGTGTAGAGCTGGTCCAGTGTTCCACGACCAGGACGAAAACCACACTGCTCCTCCTGAATCCGAGGTTCGACTATCCGACGGACCCTCCTCTCCAGAACCCCTGAATAGACCTTACCAGGGAGGCTTAAGAGTGTGATCCCCCTATAGTTGGAACACACCCTACGGTCCCCCTTTTTAAATAGGGGAACCACCACCCCAGTCTGCCAATCCAAGGGAACTGCCCCCGATGTCCACGCGATATTGCAGAGTCGCGTAAGCCAACACAACCCTACAACATCCAGAGCCCTAAGGAACTCCGGGCGAATCTCATCCACCCCCGGAGCCTTGCCACCGCGGAGCTTTTTAACCACCTCGGCGACCTCAGCACCAGAGATCGGAGAACCCGACCCAAAGTCCCCAGGCTCTGCTTCCTCAGTGGAAGACGTGCCAGTAGGATTGAGGAGGTCTTCGAAGTATTCCGCCCACCGACTCACAACATCCCGAGTTGAGGTCAGCAGCACGCCACCTCCACCATAAATGGTGTTGGTCTCGTACCTCTTTCCCCCCCTGAGACGCCGGATGGTGGACCAGAATCGCCTCGAAGCCGTACGGAAGTCATTCTCCATGGCCTCTCCGAACTCCTCCCACGCCCGAGTTTTTGCCTCAGCAACCACCCGAGCCGCAACCAAATCATAACATTTTAATAATTTCAATTGATGAAATAATATATTTGTTGGGTGACCATAGCACTTCCTAATAATAATTCTTACAGCTCTTTTTAGTAAAATAAAAATAGGATTTGTAAAAGTTTTGCATGCTTTTCCCCAAACTTCAATACAACAGATTAAATATGGAACAATCATTACATTATACAATATATTCAAAACTTTGTCATTCAAAAACTATTTTACTTTATACAATAATGTAATTGATTTTGTTATTTTTATTCTTAAGTAATTTCCATGAGATTTCCATTTCAGCTTCTCATCAATAACGACACCCAAAAGTTTTATTTAATTAACTATTGCTTTATGAAATTTCAGATCAACCCCAAATAATTAATGTTAATGCTTTATGAAATTTCAGATCAACCCCAAATAGTTAATGTTTTAACATCTTTGTCAGTCCGTGAAAGGTGGGCACGCTTACTGGTTTGGAAGAAAACAAACAGACTTAATTAAAAATAATGAATATTTATTAAAGAAGTCTTGTGACAGAAAAAGTAAAAACATACATGTTCAGATACACATACTGTTATTTGCTAGGGTTAAGCATCAATTTTAAACCCCGCCACGAACAACAGCAAAGCCTTCAAGCTTTCACACACACTCAGAAAAAGGCATTGAAATAAAAGATCAGAATCCCTCACCGTTGAATGCAAACGAGGAGGCCGCTTCGTTCAGTGGGAGATGTTCTTCAATGCAAAACCGGGCGTTGATCAAACCCTCGGCAGACCTCGGAAATCCATCCGAGCGCCTCCTTATTTTATACCTTTGAGGTGTGTGAATGTGTATGCGTGGTGCGTGTGCGTGCGTGTCTATAATGACTTCACTCTCATCTTAACACAAACATGTTTTTGTGTGAGTCGGTGCAAGGCACGGGTGAGGGATAACATTTGTTATTTTGACTAGATTGTTACATCTTTTGCCAATAAAGACAAAGTTATATGTGAAAAAGAGTAGGGCCCGTACCTCTTCCACATAATCAGTGTCTTCAAAGCAAAAGCTGCCTCACTAAAAAGTCAGCCTGACACTAAATTGCTGAGCTGTGCTCGTCAACATCTCACAAACTTGGCTGTGAGATGCATGGAGACATATTATTTGCCTAACTCCCTTTCAGTTTTTCTCACAAGTGTTGCATTAAGCATTAATTCTTAACTTAAAAATTGATAAAGATTTAGTCAGAAAAACATTAATACTTCTTAATCTGTTCATTCCACCCTATGATTTTTTGACTAATTTTGAAATTTTTCCCTGTCACCTCATGGGACATTTCTAAGACAGTGTTACAAACTAATTTAATTATATGATCCTTCCTACAAAACAAAGCACTAAAAACAAAAGTAAGGAGGGATACTGCACATTCTTATTTTATTAGTTTTAAACCATATGTAACCCACTTTATTAGTTTAAACCGCTGTAAAAACCTTATGTATAAACCTTCTTCTGTTCAACACATGTGAACACTTTCAAATCAAACAGCCAGACTTACAAACTCAATCACAAGTTTCAGCACCATGGATCGGGTCCGTTCCTTGCGCATCAGAAGTGACCCAAAATCAATGGAGACTGCCAGAAAAAGGCAGAAATTGCCAATTAGTCAATTACCACAAGTGTACAACTCATCCACCCAGAAAAATAAAAATAAAGAACACCTAAGTATTTTTTGAGGACGATTTTACTGTCCAGATAAAACCTATTCCTGTTTGTAGCACATATCTGTATATATGCATGTCATCTCAAATTAATCATCATTTATTTTATTACTTCAGGTAAAATAAAACAAAATAAAAACTCAAAGAACAATAAAAAATGAAAATGTTCCCAAGTCACTTCACGATCGTGCACGGCTCCACCCTCTGGAACAACTCGCACACCTTAAAGGTCGATGCACAAGGTCGTTGCACTGGAACGTTACACGCGCCGGACACCACTGCTCTGCCAACGCTCTGCCCACACTTGTTACCAGCAGGACCGACCTACAGGACATTTGAAGCCGTCCTGTCTGTTCATCTCGTGGCAAAGAGCCCCAACTGTCCTCATCAGGACACTTCTCGTTTTTCAGAGGTGTGGTCATCAGCACCACATCACAGATGAGCACGAACACCCATCCTCGGGTGCGCTGGACAGGCAGCTCTGCAGCAGCGATGAAGAACCCAGCAGACGACACCAGTCGCAGGCGCCTCTCTCAGGAGTTGGTCATCCTCAGGGCCCACCTCTGTTGTCCCAACAGACAGACGACAAGACACCAAGCTGTGGAAAAAATCAAAAGCTTGGGTGACATAGAAAGACAGGGATTAGTAATCTTTTAAGACAAAATATTCATTCTTCAACTTGGAGGAGAGAGAGAAAGGAAGGAGAAAAAAAAAAACTTAAAACCCCTCTTCCCCTTTTTTTTAAATATAAAACCAACACTCTTTTTTTTTCTTCTCCTCCTCTGCTCTCATCCTTCACACATCTCCTCAGAGCTGCGGTTTCCTCCCTGTTCCGGAGATAAGGCGGACTGCATGAAAGGTGAAAACAAAACAAAAACTCGACCCTTCCTGGCCCATGAACCACACACTGAAAACTCTTGCTATTTTTCCTCCACTTTTCCGTTCTCTGCATCTCTAATTTCACACACGAACCTGCGCGCCTACATCAAACAAGGACTGTCTCCTGACCTCCGCTCAGTCCCCAACCTCCCATTTCTACTCACAGCAGAGGGAACGGAAGCTGCTGCACACACGTGCATTCTCCAAATACACACACCATTCACCCATCCTGTCTCTTTAACACTCCAGCTGACAAATTCAGCAACTACACACACTCACATTTTTTCTTACTTACAACAAATAAAACACACATTACAGATGAGACACATTCTTCCTCATGCGTTTCTCACTACAACTGACCAACTCAGCTCCCACAATACCCTCGCACAACTGCGTCGCTGCACATTTTTCTTTCTCTTCTCACGCAGCTGTACAGACACACACACACAGAGAAGCGCTTGCTCCTTTTTATTTTTAAACTTCGAAAAATAAATCACCAGTCTTATTAACTTCAACTGATAAAGCTATCAAAATAAATCACCTAACTCATTACAAAAACTCTAACAAGGTTTTTTTTTTTCTCTTAACCCTGGTATTATACTTATGTTTCAGCGAATAAATCACCTATCACCTGACTTCTTCAGGGTTTATTCAAAACTTCTGTTACTGATCTCAAATAAACAACAAGGGTTATACTGTATATCTTTTTTTTCTAACCCCGGCAAAATCTTCTTTCCTTCTGCTCTCACGAAACTACTGATCAAGGGTTTTTACACCCTGGTTCAAATCTTCTGTTACACTTCAGCTCAAAGAATCGGTCAGCAGCTTAAGGCGTCCCAAAAAACCACTGATCCAAACTTATCAGCTCTTCAACAGCGGGAATCTCTCACCCGCTTCCAAAACAACAAGGGCTTCCAAGAACACAGTTTCACACTTTAACTTTTTTCCTTCCAAACAGCCAGTGTGTACCCTTTCATCCATCTTTTTAAGCACCTTGGAATGTGCTTTACAAATAAAGATAAGATATCCCATCCTCGTCGCCAAATGCTTTATGAAATTTCAGATCAACCCCAAATAATTAATGTTAATGCTTTATGAAATTTCAGATCAACCCCAAATAGTTAATGTTTTAACATCTTTGTCAGTCCGTGAAAGGTGGGCACGCTTACTGGTTTGGAAGAAAACAAACAGACTTAATTAAAAATAATGAATATTTATTAAAGAAGTCTTGTGACAGAAAAAGTAAAAACATACATGTTCAGATACACATACTGTTATTTGCTAGGGTTAAGCATCAATTTTAAACCCCGCCACGAACAACAGCAAAGCCTTCAAGCTTTCACACACACTCAGAAAAAGGCATTGAAATAAAAGATCAGAATCCCTCACCGTTGAATGCAAACGAGGAGGCCGCTTCGTTCAGTGGGAGATGTTCTTCAATGCAAAACCGGGCGTTGATCAAACCCTCGGCAGACCTCGGAAATCCATCCGAGCGCCTCCTTATTTTATACCTTTGAGGTGTGTGAATGTGTATGCGTGGTGCGTGTGCGTGCGTGTCTATAATGACTTCACTCTCATCTTAACACAAACATGTTTTTGTGTGAGTCGGTGCAAGGCACGGGTGAGGGATAACATTTGTTATTTTGACTAGATTGTTACATCTTTTGCCAATAAAGACAAAGTTATATGTGAAAAAGAGTAGGGCCCGTACCTCTTCCACATAATCAGTGTCTTCAAAGCAAAAGCTGCCTCACTAAAAAGTCAGCCTGACACTAAATTGCTGAGCTGTGCTCGTCAACATCTCACAAACTTGGCTGTGAGATGCATGGAGACATATTATTTGCCTAACTCCCTTTCAGTTTTTCTCACAAGTGTTGCATTAAGCATTAATTCTTAACTTAAAAATTGATAAAGATTTAGTCAGAAAAACATTAATACTTCTTAATCTGTTCAACTATGAATTTCAATGCTGTAAATTTTAAAGTTCTTGTTTAAAGTTAAAACTATTAATATTGACACAGTTGAGAATTTTATGCCAAGAAAGTTCATGCTCAATAATCCAGGTACCAAATCCAATAATTCTCAGTTGGGTCATCTGGAAACTGGATGGAGGATGGAGGGTGAAACGTTTCTATAAAAAAACTGTCCATGACCCGACAGAATTATTGGGTTGAGAATTTTATGTTTATTTGATGGTGATTTCCATCTTTTTGGAGGCTAAATACAAATACAAGGTGAACATCAATTTATTTGTATAGTTTATAGGTTTTTTTAGGCTTTTATATTGTTTATATCGATATCGAATTATATCGATATCGACCGAAATTAAGAACTATATCGTGATAAAAATTTTGGCCATATCGTCCAGCCCTAAGTTCCAGCGTGTTCCAGAAATTACATACTGAACCTTTAAGCTTGTTCTGTCTCTGTCCCTGGTGCTGCAACCTGATGTGCTTCTGGTCAGCTAAAGTATCTTTGCTCGTTTTTGTTTCCTAAAACTTTTATAGTTTAACTTTTTTATTCTAAAACAAACATAATTGTAGCTTTAAAATAATGATAAACATCTGAATGTTTTTTATTTTTTTATTTGTATTATCATTATACAACACGGCGGTATTTCTCATGTTGTATTTTCTCCCAAGTCAACATTCCTTCTCATCACTGCTTTTTGAACTACAACTCACAGAAACTCTGTGGTCACGTCTGTTTTCCGTGTTTAAAGACCAAATATAATGATGTTCTTTTTTATATTAAATCATTTAAAGGGAGAGTCAGACTCACGTTTTAAATCTTGCTGGACTGTTTTGTCTGTAAAAATGTAAATTGTGTGTTTATTTCTCCAGTTTAAGTGAATTTAACCACATTTGTTTTAATGTGTTTCTTAAACATTTTTTTTCCGAGAAAATGTCAATCAAAACAAAGTTTTAACATGTGTGGTGTAAAATAAAATAAAATAAATTAAAAACAAAGTAAGCATGCACAAGAATATGAGCTTATTTGGTGTTTAGAAAAGTGCCACGTATTTGGACTAAAAAGCTAAAATGTGCACTTTCCCTATATAAACTGTTTCAAAAAGCAACTCTTTATGAGCTTTATTATTTACAATTTTGGTAAACACGTAAATATTTTCTATAAGACTTCTACAACTATCAATCAAGTTCCGTTTTTGGGAGAGAAAAAAAAGAAGTAATATTTAGAAAATCAAGTTGTTATATTTAGTTTCTACTGAAGATGTCAGTATAGACCAGGACAACAACAACCACTGAACGTGGACTGCAAATCCTCCATTACTGGGATCAGTCAGTGTTTGTTCTCTGTCGTATAACGTTGGAGACCAAAGCTCTAACAGCTCATGTTCTGATAGAAAATAATCTCTTCATTGATTGTAACCACGTGGTTTGATCGCGTGCAGAAGCATGATGATGGAGTACAGACGGTGTTTTGCTGAAATCCGCGGCCTCCTCTTTGTCTTCTTTGTGCTGCACTGCGCACACGGAGACCTGACCTATTCCGTCCAGGAGGAGCTGAAACACGGATCTGTGATCGGAAACATCGCTAAGGATCTGGGACTGGATTCAGGGAGACTGTCTGCTCGGAAAGCTCGTGTGGAAAAGGAGAAAAGTGACAAACAGTATGTCGGGATCAACCCGAGGAATGGAGATCTGTTCATGTCTGGAAGAATAGACAGAGAGGAGCATTGTGGGGAAAAGCCGACATGTATTCTCAGATTCGACCTGCTTCTAGAAAATCCTCTGGAGTTACACCGATTGTCTCTACAGGTACAGGACATAAATGATAATGCGCCATTTTTTCAAAAAGAATTAGTGAAACTAGAAATCAGTGAGTCAGCTGTCAAAGGAGCAAAATATCAAATTATGGAAGCGCATGATGCAGATATAGGACATAATACTGTTCAGAGCTACGTTTTGGAACAAAACCCACACTTTGTGTTTAATACTCAGACAACTAGTGATGGCAGTAAATATGGAGAGTTGGTTTTAGATAAGGAGTTAGACAGAGAGGAACAGCAGGAGCTGAAGTTGTTGCTCACAGCTGTAGATGGTGGATCTCCTCAGAGATCCGGGACTGTAGTGATCCACGTCACTGTGCTGGATGCTAATGATAATGCCCCCGTGTTTACTGAGGCTGTTTATACAGCCAGGCTGCCAGAAAACTCTCCATTGAAGACTCCAGTTATCACAGTCAAAGCTACAGATGCAGATGAAGGTGTTAATGGAGAGGTTGCATATGAATTCAGCAAACTGTCTGATAAATCAGGAAAACTGTTTTCACTTGATCAGAAAACTGGAGAGATCTTTGTAACAGGAGAAATAGATTATGAAGAGGGATCAAAATATGAAATAAGAATTCAAGCTAAAGATGGTTATGGTCTGTCTTCAGGAGCTAAATTAAATATTGAAATTACAGATGTGAATGATAACGCTCCAGTTATTTATGTAAAATCTCTGTCCGACCCCATACCTGAGAACGTGCCACCTGGTACAGAGGTGGGCATCATTAACGTG
>JBBPBX010075606.1:0-17305 GCA_038048925.1 Garcialebias charrua | reverse complement strand
CCATGTTGATGCTATTTTGTTTTGTTTTTTTAACAACCTTGCTTCATGTGCAATGTTTCCATTTTTTTGTTAGATGTTCATTTATGTAAACGTTTGTTCCCCGCAGATTTTTTTTTGCTTGCATAACATAGTTTTTTATATTCCTGCTAATGAACTTGACGACTACTGACGGCCCGAATTTTTGTGATTTACTGGGCAGGGTGTGACAGAACGAAATGTCCCCATAGCCTATGTCAATGTTCATGTCCTGAAAAAAAGTAACTACACAATCCTCCAGAGTCTCTAGTTCTTCCTGAGGTGCATTCTCAGTTTGGTCATTGTTAGTAAGAGCTCTTTTATATGTCCGACACTTACTAACATCAAGTCCTGAGATCACCAAGTTGTCTTGCTTTGTGTATTGTTCTAAGTCATCTATTTTTTGTTCCAGTTCAGCAATTTTATTGTTTTTGCTAACTATCAGTTCTTTCAGTTGTCTTATTTCATTAACCAGACCGGCCTGGGAATCCATTTTTGCTGATAATTTTTCTATTTGTTCACCCATAAAGTTGAGTGAATTTTTAAAGTCTTGCATTTCTGTTTTAAAGTCTTGCATTTCTGTTGAGTGGTTTCCCTTCGAGTCTGGTGACTTTGGTCCTTTACCTCTCGTCATACTTACAGAGTTTGTAATCTAATGGTAGCAGGTCTCTGGTTTGTTTGCTGAACCACGTGGCCCTTCCACGAGGCTCACAGGCCTAACGATGGTGGCTGTGGCCCAGCAGTGCAGCACCCAGATCAGCAGTTATTAGATCAGAACTCACGGTCTCAGCAGCCTGCAGCAATCAGATCTGTTATCCGAAGAGGTTTGCTTATTAACCCGGCTTAAGACGGCGGTCCTCCGGTTCACGTACGGCGATTGGCCTCCTCCGGTCTCCGCAGCTCCGATGTTAGTCCAGTTAGCACAGCACGTAGCTCCAGGCGCAGCTCCGACGCCAGCCCAGCTCCAGGCGGCGGTCCTCCGGCTCTCGCATGATGCCCGGCCCAGCTCGAAGCTCCAGGCGGCGGCCCTCCGGCTCGCTCACGGCGCTCGGCCCAGCTCGAAGCTCCAGGCGGCGGTCCCCCGGCTCGCGCACGTGCTCGGCTTCCTCCGGTTACAGTAGCTCGGATGCTAGCTCAGTTAGCACAGCACGTAACTCCGATGCTAGCCCAGCTCGTAGCTCCCGACAGCGGTACACCGGTACTTGCACAGCGCTCAGCCTCCTTCGGTCTGCACTCCGAGGTCTGCACACGATACCTGTCGACGGCTTTTCAGTCGTGCGGCGTTCAGCCCTCTCTGGTCGCGGCGGCTTCAGGTCGGCTAGCCAGCTTAGCCTGTGGCTCGAGACGCAAGCTCACAGATCCGCGCTCGGCCCCCTCCAATCAAAGATTCAAAATCGGTCAGCCAGCTCAGCTCGTGGCTTCTGGTGGCGACTCTTCAGTTCGTCCGCGATATTCAGTTCGTGCCAGATACAGTATATATATTTCTTTGTTTTATGTTGCTTTCAGCTGGAGCTCAGCTCTCGCCCTGTTGCTCCAGCGATGACGTCACAAGATTTCCCTGGACTGGACTCTGATCCCTCTGTAGAGCCTCTGTTTAAGGTCTCTTTGGTCTCATAGAACAAAAATAAAATCTGTGTCCACATTTTGTGCAGATCAGACATGAAAAGAGCTGGCCTGGTCCCTAATCCTGGTCTAGGAGCCAATTTGTTGTGTAGGAACAAGAATGGTCCTCTTTAGGGAGGCAGTACTAAGCTATAAGGAAAAGGTGAGGAGGTCCATCACCTGGGGGAGTTCACAACCATCTAGGTGCTGTTCTAAGTTCTGTTCAGTCCTGGACCTGGACCTAGATCAAAAACATGACTCAGCATTCAGAGAACGTCAGAACAGTGTTTCCAGAACAAGTCTTGAAGCACAAAGACGGTGGTGAAGCGTCATTAACATTCAGCTGGTGATCCAAGGCCAGAGAACAGGAAACAACAAGAGTCTGTGTGTGTCCTGATAACACAACATGCGAGTCGCTGTGTGTGTCCTGATAACACAACGTGTGAGTCTCTCTGTGTGTGTCCTGATAACACAACATGTGAGTCTCTGTGTGTGTGTGTGTCCTGATAACACAAAATGTGAGTTTCTGTGTGTGTGTCCTGATAACACAACATGTTAGTCTGTGTGTGTGTCCTGATAACACAACATGCGAGTCGCTGTGTGTGTGTCCTGATAACACAACGTGTGAGTCTCTCTGTGTGTGTCCTGATAACACAACATGTGAGTCTCTGTGTGTGTGTGTGTCCTGATAACACAACATGTGAGTCTCTGTGTGTGTGTCCTGATAACACAACATGTGAGTCTGTGTGTGTCCTGATAATACAACATGCGAGTCTGTGTGTGTTTGGACATGTCCAGAGAAGGGACAGTAGTTTTTTTTTTTCATTCAACCTTTATTTAGGCAGGTTAATCCCATTGAGCCTCGAGGACTCATTTACAAGAGAGACCTGGATTTGGACATGTCCAGAGGAGGGACAGTGGGTATATTGGTAGAAGGATGTTAGAAATGCAGCTGCCAGGAAAAAGACAAAGAGGAGACATATGGATGCAGTTAGAGAGGACATGGAGGTAGTTGGAGTGAGGACAGAGTGAGGACAGAGTGAGGATAGAGGACACAGAAGACAGAGTGAGATTTAGGAAGAGGACTTGCTGTGGAGACCCCTGAAGAGGAAACGGCTGAAAGAAGTGTGTTTATCTTGTTGATGGTGTCTTTGCTTCCTGATAAAACTGTGCACTGAAACCTGAGTGTGGGCCATGACCTTTGAACTCTGGGTTTAGAGTGAGTGCAAACCTGCCAGCGTTGCCATGGAGACGAGCGTTTCTTGCAGAGTGGGACTTTATTTTGACACATTTCAGGTTTTTCTTTCCAGTTTGTGAGCTTTTATTGTCAACTCCTCTCACCTCGCACCCGGGCTTTTATTCTGAAACTCTAAGAAATAAAGTTCAAAGGTGGACTTTGAAACATTAAGGAAGAAAAACATTTGAAGTTAAAACAAAAGGAAAAAGAAGAGAGGAAATACAGAGAAAATATGCAGGTTTGAGTCCCTGAAACTACTGGATCGCCTCCTAGATTTTCATTCATTCAACCTTTATTTAAACAGATAAGTCACATTGAGCCTCGAAGACTCATTTACAAGTGAGATCTGTTGGACAGACAATAAAAGTGGTGAAAAATGACACATAGGGTTTGGAGACAAAAAAAATTCCTAACACATTCTTGACCTCTGCTTGAAGGTCAAAAATGTGGTAATGAAAAAAAAAATCTTGCACACAAGCACATAATGACGCCGACATTACTCAGAGAGGGGGCGGGAGACTCAAAGGCGGTGAGCAGCCAGCACGCAGAGGCACTGCAGAGTTCAGATAGAATCACTCAGTTCATATGCAGTAGTTCCCTCTGGATATCTGTGCACACTCATGGGGGGGGGGGTTGAGCTGCCGAGGATGGCCAGAGGCGAATCCAGAGTCCTGAAATGATGACAGAATGTTTATTCTGCTGGGCTCCTCTGAAAAGTCTGTGGAATTCCTCAGCAGAAGATTTGGAAGGTTTGAGAGCATCTGGTTTACAAAACTTCTCAGGCATGTTGAGATAAGATGGCCTGTCAAGGCCAGTCCGGGAGCCGAATGTCAGATAAACACGATTGTTTTGGGAACAGGCAGAACTTTAATGACATCTACCTTCAATCTGTGTCGGTCCACTCGCTTCCGAAATGTCCAAATTAAAATAACCGCATCAATGGAACGTGCCTGAAAAAATCCCAGAGATCTAATTCATTCTGCCATAAGTCTGGTTTCTCGAGACATGAACCAAGCCATCATGTAAGGCAGGCAGCCTGACCAGGTCCAGATTAGCCACCGACGTCTTCCTTGTGTGTTGATAGACCAGGAACCAGCCAAATCCAAAAAGCAGGAACCAGTTATCATAAATCCAATTAAATATGTGTCCTTAAGATCCACAGATGACAGCAGAGATAGACACATCATCAAGTCACACACAAATCTGCAGGCCCAGATCATGTGACTCCCTCCACCCTGAGGAAGTGTGCTAATGAGTTAGCACCTGTATTTACAGGAATCTTCAACTCTTCCCTGGAGTCATGTCATGTACCAGCCTGTTTCAAGTCCTCCATCATCGTCCCTGTCCCCAAGAAGCCACGCATCACAGGACTGAACGACTACAGACCTGTGGCTCTCACATCTGTAGTCATGAAAACCTTTGAACGTCTGGTTTTATCCCACCTCAAGTCTATCAGCAATCCCCTCCTTGACCCTCTGCAGTTCGCCTACAGAGCTAACAGGTCTGTAGATGACGCCATAAACCTGGCCCTCCACTCCATCCTGCAGCATCTGGACTCCCCAGGAACCTATGCTAGGATCCTGTTTGTGGACTTCAGCTCTGCATTCAACACCATCCTTCCTGCTTTGCTCCAAGACAAGCTTTCTCTGCTCGGTGTACCTGACGCCACCTGCAGGTGGATCACTGACTTCCTGACAGACCGGAGTCAGCGCGTGCGGCTGGGGAAAGCTGTCTCGGACACTCAGACCATAAGCACAGGTTCACCACAAGGATGTGTTCTTTCCCCTCTGCTCTTCTCCCTGTACACCAACTGCTGCACCTCCAGCCATGACTCCGTAAAACTTATTAAGTTTGCGGACGACACCACCCTCATCGGGCTCATCTCGGATGATGATGAGTCTGCGTACAGGAGAGAGGTGGGCCGGCTGGTGACCTGGTGCAGCAACAACAACCTGGAGCTCAACGCCCAGAAGACAGTGGAGATGATTGTGGACTTCAGGAAAGACAGAGCCCCTCTGCCCCCCATCACCTTTAACAACACCCCCATCATCATTGGGGACTGCTACCGGTTCCTCGGCACCACCATCACCCAGGACCTCAAGTGGGAGCCAACCATCAGCTCCCTCATCAAAAAGGCTCAGCAGAGGATGTACTTCCTGCGACAGCTGAGGAAGGCCAAGCTGCCGGCCAAGCTGATGGTGCAGTTCTACACGGCCATCATCGAGTCCATCCTCAGCGCGTCCATCACAGTGTGGTACGCAGGGGCCACTGTCAGGGACAGACACAGACTGCAGCGCATTGTGCGCTCTGCTGAGAAGGTAATCGGCTGTAGTCTCCCATCTCTCCATGACCTGTACGTCTCCAGGACTGTGAGGCGAGCAGGTCGGATCACAGCTGACCCTTCTCACCCTGCATACGGTCTGTTCGAACCACTCCCCTCAGGCAGGAGGCTTCGGTCAATTGGGACCAGAACCTCCCGCCATAAAAACAGTTTCTTCCCCTCTGCTGTCAGACTCTTGAACACTCATAACCATGCTACCTCATAACTTGCCTTGGTCGCTGTATTTTGTATTTGTTCTTTGTATTTTGATTGGGAATCACTGTATCACTGTATTTTGATTGCACCACTCTAATTGCGCTGTTTCTTAGTAGTTTTTGTTCACTGAATATTGTATTGATTGTATTGATGTTTTATGGTTTATGTTTTTTGTGTCTTATGTTTTTATATTTTATGCACCGTTATGCCGAAGCAAATTCCTAGTCTGTGAATCCTGTTCATTGACAATGGCGATAATAAACTGAATCTGAATCTGAATCTGAATCTGAAGTCTTCCAAGTCGATGAGATATCCAGCTGTGTGCATGCCAACAGGACAAATCGGCTCGCCTACAGCCTGTCTTCTTGTTGAAGAATGTTATCAGTTGTGTTGAGGAACCAACTGACCAAATTGAAGTCCATAATTATGATTCTGAAGATTTTGTAGAAGAGAGGCTCTCAGACAGTTTCACAGACAAGACAAAGCAAAAGCAAAGAGGAGACCGAGAGGAGACGTCCGCCCTTGAGAAGAGCAAGTGTTGAATGATCTACCGGTGCTCCTCTTAAAACTACTGGAGCTTTTCAAAATCAAAGTAAAAAATTATTTATTTGTCATACACAACACATGTGATACATGTGGTGGATTGAAATTGTGTACACAGGGTCCCAGTTACATCCAACAAAGTATAAAATGTAAAAGAAAAACAGTACTGTAATAAGATCTAAGATATGAATTAAGAAAAACTTTAGTAAAATAATAATAATAATAATAATGAATTCAATTTATAACGCACTTTTCATTAATGAAAATCTCAAAGTGCTACAAGGAGCAACAGAATTAAATGTCAATAAAACAAATAATAAAACAATTAAAATCAATAACAATATCAGCTAAGATCAAAAGTAGAATCATGAGGAGGTAGAGTATGCTTGGTCGAAAAGAAAGGTCTTCAAGCCGCTCTTAAAGTCAACCACAGACTGTGGGGCTCTTAGACAGTCAGGAAGAGAGTTCCACAGGCGGGGGGCAGCCACACTGAAAGCCCGGTCTCCCATGGTCCTTAATTTGGTTCTCGGAATGTGAAGGAGATTGCTGTTCTGTGACCGCAGCGAACGGGTGGATGAGTATGGAATAAGAATATCCTTCAGCATACAATTAGCACTAGTAGTACAAAAACAATACACCAAGCAGCAGTACGAACATGAGTCTGTGTGAGCTGATGAGCATGAATGAACACATCAACATGAAACAGATCAGTAGCAACATGATGTGATTTTTCACAGTGATTATTCTGGTTATTTATTCATGAGTCTAACAGCCTCAGGGTAGAAGCTGTTCCTCAGTCTAGTGGTTCTACACTTAATGCTCCTCAACCTCCGTCCTGAGCATACCTGTCAAGTCTCCCGTTTTGGCCGGGAAACTACCGTATTTTACCCCTCTTTCCCGTCGTCATCCCGAATTATTATTTTCCCGGAAATTTCCCGTATTATAATATTCTTAAAAAAAACATTCCAGTGCTTCTGAATTATGTCACTAGCCTCGCGAGAACTGCCACCTGCAGTAGCCTCGGTGGCAGTTCTCGCGATGTTTGTGCTGCCAGCGGGAGCAGCAAACCCGGAAAAACACAGAGATGGATGAATGTAACGAGAGAAAAGGCGTCCCTGCCAAAAAAGTTAAGACTTGGTGTAAATATCTTGAAAAATGGGACAGCGAATTTACTTTTCCTAAAAGAAGAGTAGGGTGGGGGGCACAATTACGCGTTTTGTAAGATTTGTAACTGCGACTTTAGTGTCTCATGGGGGAAGGAACGGTGTCCGTCAGACTGCCGAAATCAGACTCCATGAAGCGGACTGACGAGAGCAACGCACCCCTGAAGCCACGGAGCTCGAATATCCAACTTCCAACGTAAAACTAACTTTACCGCAGTGTCCGACTGCATGAAAAATCCGTCAAGCACAAAGGTAGGCCTATCAGATTGTGATCACATTGTATTGTATTGTATAATTTTATTCATTTCATATTAAAAACAATGACAATTTTTAAAAAAGAAAAATTAAACATAACATAAAATGAAAGGAAGCAGAAGAAGAAAACATTTCTTATCATATCTGCTCCTTATCAAACAATCAATTCAAACTATCAATTCAAACATAAATATACTTATTTGTAATACAAAATGCTGCTGCCATCAGGGAGGAGACTGAGGAGTCTCCAGGCTCGAACCAGCAGACTGAGAGACAGCTCTGTTCATCAGGCAGTCAGAATGCTAAACACTCTGCCTGCTCTGCCTCCCCTCCCATTTGAACTGCCTTAACACTAAAACTTTCTCACATATTATCACTCAACACAAAGTTTTTAACACTAGACTCTGTGTCATCAAACGGGTTAATCACTAAACTCTCGGTCATGTGCTCATACAGTTTGCACTACTTCTCATACTTGCACTAATGTCTGTATTACATCACTGCCTATAATCATAATACTGTTTACATTCTCTGTTTACATTTATTAATACTGTTTACTTTTATTACTACTGCTTACATGTAATTACTACTGTTTACATTTATTTACACTACTCTAATATCTACACCACTGCTGGTACATATACAGTGTGCTCTGAACGGTCTTATTTAGGGATGCCCAATGTGCCTTACTGCATATGCCACTTTTTGCCTCTACAACAACATCAACTACTACCTCATACATATACTGTGTACATTGACTCATACGCTGCTTTGCCACTTTGCAAATGTCAATGCTAGAAACCTTTAGTTTATTTTAGTTATACTTTTTATACTCTTTTTTTATACTAGTATGCAAAAACTCAGGACAATATTATGTTCATTAAATGTTTAATGTTTTAGTTTTAGAGTTGGTGTAAATTTTCATACTCTTATACCACTATGCAAAAAACTCAGGACAGTGTTAGGTTTACTATTTTATGCTTATGTCTATTATTATATGTTTCAGTGTTTCAATGTTTAGATGTTTACTGTTGCACCGAGGGACTGAGAGAAACGCAATTTCGGTCCTGTGTATGTCCTGCACTGTACATATTGCAGATCTGACAATAAAGTTGACTTTGACTTTGACTTTGACTTTGAAAATAATACAGTCTCATCAGAGATATACAGTCACATCAAAATATCTAATATAATTTGTTATATTAGAATCAACTTAAATGTAACTCTTCAATAAAATAGTTTTAATCATTTTCTTAAATATTAGTATGGACTTCACATTTTTACATTGTCCTCTAGTCCATTCCAAAGATCAATTCCTCTTATTGTAGTAGACCTACCCTTTAAACTGGTTCTAAACTTAGGTTTAACAAACATTTCCATTCCCTTTAAATTATAGCAACTAATCCTTTTCACAAAATAGGTTTGAATGTTAGATAGACACACAAACATAACTGGTTTGTAAGTGGCTGATAGGTAGTTATTTTAGATTTCTTGTAAACCTGTCTTAAAATGTAAGGGGTCCTGGACTTTGGTTGGGTAGTGGGATGGCTCGGAGTACCCGGCAGAAAATTTCCCTTATTTTTAAATCCAAAACTTGACAGGTATGGTCCTGAGGAGAGTGGGGCAAAAAGTGTGTGTGCTGGGTGAGTGTGGTCCTTCATGATGCAGGTGGTCCTCTTCCTGCATCTGGAGGTGTAGATGTCTGTGATGGTGGGGAGACTGACTCCAACATCTTCTGTGCAGCTTTCACCACTCTCTGCAGAGCTTTTCTTTCTGCAGCTGTGCAGCCTAACCAGTTAGTTTTTCAAAGAGACAGTCAGTCAGACAGACAGTAAGACAGACAGACAGACATACAGGCAGACAGACAGACAGACAGAGAGATAGACAGTCAGTGAGAGAGACAGTCAGTCAGACAAACTGATAGTGAGACAGACAGACAGTCAGTCAGTCAGAGAGACACATAGTTAGACAGGCATACTGACAGACAGACAGTTTGTCTTCTGTCTCTGTGGAGGGACAGTGTCTTCTGTCTCTGTGGAGGGACAGTGTCTTCTGTCTCTGTGGAGGGACAGTGTCTTCTGTCTCTGTGGAGGGACAGTGTCTTCTGTCTCTGTGGAGAGACAGTGTCTTCTGTCTCTGTGGAGGGACAGTGTCTTCTGTCTCTGTGGAGGGACAGTGTCTTCTGTCTCTGTGGAGGGACAGTGTCTTCTGTCTCTGTGGAGGGACAGTGTCTTCTGTCTCTGTGGAGGGACAGTGTCTTCTGTCTCTGTGGAGGGACAGTGTCTTCTGTCTCTGTGGAGGGACAGTGTCTTCTGTCTCTGTGGAGGGACAGTGTCTTCTGTCTCTGTGGAGGGACAGTGTCTTCTGTCTCTGTGGAGGGACAGTGTCTTCTGTCTCTGTGGAGGGACAGTGTCTTCTGTCTCTGTGGAGGGACAGTGTCTTCTGTCTCTGTGGAGGGACAGTGTCTTCTGTCTCTGTGGAGGGACAGTGTCTTCTGTCTCTGTGGAGGGACAGTGTCTTCTGTCTCTGTGGAGGGACAGTGTCTTCTGTCTCTGTGGAGGGACAGTGTCTTCTGTCTCTGTGGAGGGACAGTGTCTTCTGTCTCTGTGGAGGGACAGTGTCTTCTGTCTCTGTGGAGGGACAGTGTCTTCTGTCTCTGTGGAGGACAGTGTCTTCTGTCTCTGTGGAGGGACAGTGTCTTCTGTCTCTGTGGAGGGACAGTGTCTTCTGTCTCTGTGGAGGGACAGTGTCTTCTGTCTCTGTGGAGGGACAGTGTCTTCTGTCTCTGTGGAGGGACAGTGTCTTCTGTCTCTGTGGAGGACAGTGTCTTCTGTCTCTGTGGAGGGACAGTGTCTTCTGTCTCTGTGGAGGGACAGTGTCTTCTGTCTCTGTGGAGGGACAGTGTCTTCTGTCTCTGTGGAGGGACAGTGTCTTCTGTCTCTGTGGAGGGACAGTGTCTTCTGTCTCTGTGGAGGGACAGTGTCTTCTGTCTCTGTGGAGGGACAGTGTCTTCTGTCTCTGTTGAGGGACAGTGTCTTCTGTCTCTGTGGAGGGACAGTGTCTTCTGTCTCTGTGGAGGGACAGTGTCTTCTGTCTCTGTGGAGGGACAGTGTCTTCTGTCTCTGTGGAGGGACAGTGTCTTCTGTCTCTGTGGAAGGACAGTGTCTTCTGTCTCTGTGGAGGGACAGTGTCTTCTGTCTCTGTGGAGGGACAGTGTCTTCTGTCCCTGAGGAGAGACAGTGTCTTCTGTCTCTGAGGAGGGACAGTGTCTTATGTCTCTGTGGAGGGACAGTGTCTTCTGTCTCTGTGGAGGGACCGTGTCTTCTGTCCCTGAGGAGGGACAGTGTCTTCTGTCTCTGTGGAGGGACAGTGTCTTCTGTCTCTGTGGAGGGACAGTGTCTTCTGTCTCTGTGGAGGGACAGTGTCTTCTGTCTCTGTGGAGGGACAGTGTCTTCTGTCTCTGTGGAGGGACAGTGTCTTCTGTCTCTGTGGAGGGACAGTGTCTTCTGTCTCTGTGGAGGGACAGTGTCTTCTGTCTCTGTGGAGGGACAGTGTCTTCTGTCTCTGTGGAGGGACAGTGTCTTCTGTCTCTGTGGAGGGACAGTGTCTTCTGTCTCTGTGGAGGGACAGTGTCTTCTGTCTCTGTGGAGGGACAGTGTCTTCTGTCTCTGTGGAGGGACAGTGTCTTCTGTCTCTGTGGAGGGACAGTGTCTTCTGTCTCTGTGGAGGGACAGTGTCTTCTGTCTCTGTGGAGGGACAGTGTCTTCTGTCTCTGTGGAGGGACAGTGTCTTCTGTCTCTGTGGAGGGACAGTGTCTTCTGTCCCTGTGGAGGGACAGTGTCTTCTGTCTCTGAGGAGGGACAGTGTCTTCTGTCTCTGTGGAGGGACAGTGTCTTCTGTCTCTGTGGAGGGACCGTGTCTTCTGTCCCTGAGGAGGGACAGTGTCTTCTGTCTCTGTGGAGGGACAGTGTCTTCTGTCTCTGTTGAGGGACAGTGTCTTCTGTCTCTGTGGAGGGACAGTGTCTTCTGTCTCTGAGGAGGGACAGTGTCTTCTGTCTCTGTGGAGGGACAGTGTCTTCTGTCTCTGTGGAGGGACAGTGTCTTCTGTCTCTGTGGAGGGACAGTGTCTTCTGTCTCTGTGGAGGGACAGTGTCTTCTGTCTCTGTGGAGGGACAGTGTCTTCTGTCTCTGTGGAGGGACAGTGTCTTCTGTCTCTGTGGAGGGACAGTGTCTTCTGTCTCTGTGGAGGGACAGTGTCTTCTGTCTCTGTGGAGGGACAGTGTCTTCTGTCTCTGTGGAGGGACAGTGTCTTCTGTCTCTGTGGAGGGACAGTGTCTTCTGTCTCTGTGGAGGGACAGTGTCTTCTGTCTCTGTGGAGGGACAGTGTCTTCTGTCTCTGTGGAGGGACAGTGTCTTCTGTCTCTGTGGAGGGACAGTGTCTTCTGTCTCTGTGGAGGGACAGTGTCTTCTGTCTCTGTGGAGGGACAGTGTCTTCTGTCTCTGTGGAGGGACAGCGTCTTCTGTCTCTGAGGAGGGACAGGTTCTTCTGTCTCTGTGGAGAGACAGCGTCTTCTGTCTCTGTGGAGGGACAGCGTCTTCTGTCTCTGAGGAGGGACAGGTTCTTCTGTCTCTGTGGAGGGACAGTATCTTCTGTCTCTGTGGAAGGACAGTGTCTTCTGTCTCTGTGGAGGGACAGTGTATTCTGTCTCTGTGGAGGGACAGTGTCTTCTGTCTCTGTGGAGGGACAGTGTCTTCTGTCTCTGTGGAGGGACAGTGTCTTCTGTCTCTGTGGAGGGACAGTGTCTTCTGTCTCTGTGGAGGGACAGTGTCTTCTGTCTCTGTGGAGGGACAGTGTCTTCTGTCTCTGTGGAGGGACAGTGTCTTCTGTCTCTGTGGAGGGACAGTGTCTTCTGTCTCTGTGGAGGGACAGTGTCTTCTGTCTCTGTGGAGGGACAGTGTCTTCTGTCTCTGTGGAGGGACAGTGTCTTCTGTCTCTGTGGAGGGACAGTGTCTTCTGTCTCTGTGGAGGGACAGTGTCTTCTGTCTCTGTGGAGGGACAGTGTCTTCTGTCTCTGTGGAGGGACAGTGTCTTCTGTCTCTGTGGAGGGACAGTGTCTTCTGTCTCTGTGGAGGGACAGTGTCTTCTGTCTCTGTGGAGGGACAGTGTCTTCTGTCTCTGTGGAGGACAGTGTCTTCTGTCTCTGTGGAGGGACAGTGTCTTCTGTCTCTGTGGAGGGACAGTGTCTTCTGTCTCTGTGGAGGGACAGTGTCTTCTGTCTCTGTGGAGGGACAGTGTCTTCTGTTTCTGTGGAGGGACAGTGTCTTCTGGTACACTGAGGTCTTGGATCAGTCCAACGTGATCTGTCAATCACAGCTGAACTTGTCTTCGTCACTTTCTCCAAGTCTTCCTCTCCTCTCAGCCCAGTCTTCCTGCAGCTGGCCCAGCAGAAACATCTGTTTCTGATCAGGAACATGACCCATTGTGGCTTCTCTTCCCTGAAACTCCTCCTCTGGATTTGATCCAAACAGTGAGTCAGACAGAACACGTTCTTGTTTCTGACCCGCGACTGTTACAAAACAACTACAGTACACAGAACCAGAACATTCCTGAACAAAGGTTTAGAATCTGAGGCTTCCAGATGGGCTCTTATTCTGAAGAGTATATTTGAGCTTTATTCTGAAACCTCTTCCTGTTTCCTGTCAACCCTCTGACTGAATCCTCCTGGACATCAGAGACTATGAAGAATATGTGAGGAGAGGAGGAAAAAGAGCATGCTGGGTAATACAGAAGACCCACAATCTGCTGAGTCGCTGGTTGCCATGGTGATTCCCGCCTTTAATATGACACGAAAGGGGAGGGGCAGCGCCCAGCAGCTCTTCAGGCAGAACCCCAGAGTAAAAAGAAAGCCTCAGACAAACAGTCAGTGAAAACTAGCAGAACCTCTTGATCCGTGAGCAGCAGAAGGTTCTGGTGGTACCACAGGTTCTGTTTGATGGTTCTACAGGGTTTGATGGAGGAGAAGTTAAAGAGGAACTTACCCCAAAATTAACTTTTTTGATCTGATAAACTCCCTAGAATGTGTGTAAAATGTTGTATACTATGTCTGTGTTAATTTTCATGTTTTTGTGCGTATTTGTTCAAATCGGCAATATTTGGTCTAAAAACGTGTTTACACTAATCCTATGGGTTGAACTGTGGTACTGCAGCCTAATTCACATATTGGTTAACGACTGCTCACTCTGACGTGTTTTGTACACTCTGCCGTCACATCCTCTGCTGCGTGAGTATAAAAGTATAAAAGTGGTTCAAGCAGAGCCGCTCCCCCTGCAGAGATCAGGAGTTGGGTTAGCCATAGCAACATAGCATTAGCATTGTGAGTTTTGATCAATATCATTTTCAGGTTAGCTGCATGTCACAGGCTGTGTCTCAATTCAGGGGCTGCGTCCTCATGAGGACCCAGCCTAGCTGGGCCGAGTAGGCCACGCACTCACAAGACCGGGTGGGCTGAGCGAAACTGCTGAAATGGGACGGTCTAGCCTTCAGGTTTGCCGGCATTGAAGTGGGTGGGGCGTTCTCTTGAAGTGGGTGGGAAGTTCTTGTGTGCGCGCTTTGTGTGTGTGGAAAGAGAAGGGACGCCGCTAAAATATATTAGTTAGCTGAATACATGTATATATATTAGTGTTTCTGAGTTTACTGTTTGTTAAGAACTGATTACAAATCAGCTTATGAGGGGCGATCTGTTAAAACCCAGAGTGGACCTCCAAAACGCAAGTTGTCCATTAGCTCAGTTGATAAATCAACTTGCGATTGGTGCAGAGATACTTTTCTCGAAGCTGGTTCGAATCTCACTCGGTACGGTTAAAACTTATTTTACTTTTGTCTTTTATTGGATAAAAAAATGAGGACTGAGATTAAAAGTCAGAGTCAGAGAGAGTCAGAGAGTCTTTATTGTCATTTGCACCGCATGTGGTACATGAGATGAAAACGAGATTATGTACACGAGGTCCCAGTTACATCCAACAACAAATGAAAGAGAAAAACAGTAATAACATCTAGAACTAACTAAGAAAAGCATCAACTAGTAATACACAGCTAACTAAGAAAAGCATCAACTAGTAATACACAGCAGCACGAACATGAGTTTGTATGAGCAGATGGTCACAGATGAACACAGATGAATACAGCAACAAGAAAACAGATCAGCATCAGTATGATGTGATATTTTGCAGTGTTTATTTTTTATTTTATTTTTATTTATTCATGAGTCTAACAGCCTCAGGGTAGAAGCTGTTCCTCAGTCTAGTGGTTCTACACTTGATGCTCCTCAACCTCCGTCCTGAGGGGAGTGGGGCAAAGAGTGAGTGTGCTGGATGAGTGAGGTCTTTCATGATGCAGGTGGCTCTTTTCCTGCATCTGGAGGTGTAAATGTCTGTGATGGTGGGGAGACTGACTCCAACAGACTTCTGTGCAGCCTTCACCACTCTCTGCAGAGCTTTCCTCTCTTCAACTGTGCAGCCTCCATGCCACACGTTGATGCTGGAGCACACGATGCTCTCCACTGCACACCTGTAGAACGAGGTGAGAACTGGGCTGCTCAGACCGGCTCGTCTCAGCCGTCTGAGGAAGTAGAGTCTCTGATGACCTTTCTTGATCAGGCTGGTGGTGTTGTTGCTCCAGCTGAGGTTATCATTCATGTGTACACCCAGGTATTTGTAGCTGGAGACCACTTCCACTGCAGACCCACCTATTTTCAGTGGGGCATGGGACAAAGGAAGGAGTTTGTGAAACTCCTTCTTTTTTTTTATCCAATAAAAGACAAACGTAAAATAAGTTTTAACCGTACCGAGTGAGATTCGAACCAGCTTCGAGAAAAGCATCTCTGCACCAATCGCAAGTTGATTTATCAACTGAGCTAATGGACAACTTGCGTTTCAGAGGTCCACTCTGGGTTTTAAAAGATTGCCCCTCAGAAAATCCTTGCTACGCACGTGTAAAATAATCTGATTTGTAATCAGTTCTTCAAAAACAGTAAACTCAGAAACACTAATATACTGTATATTCAGCTCACACATTTTTTTTTTGTCGTTTCTGTAGTAAAATTTTAATGAGATATATTCGAGCTGAGGTTGTTTGAGATGACTAAATAAAGGTTGAATGAATATTCGCGCTGAGGTTGTTGTTAAAACGAGCTGATGACTCAACAACATGCAGCACGCAGAAAGTCCCCCCCCCCGCGAAATCTCTGCTGGCGCTATGAATTCTGGGATAGCCTCCGTCTTGAAGGATTCACGAATGCATCCTTCGATTTCGGCAGGAAGTAGGCCGCATTCCTCGGCCGCATGAGGAGGAGTCTTCGAATTGGGACAGTCCTCCGCGCGGGGCAATGACGTATGCGGCCGACAAATGCGCACTCATGAGGACGCAGCCCCTGAATTGAGACACAGCCAGAGTCTCTCGTCCTGGCCACACCTCCTCGCTCTAACCCCCCACCACCTCCCCCTCCTTTAGGCGGTGTCTCTTGGCACACCCACTTTGCAGTTTTTAAATCTTGTCTTGGGGCGGAGCTATCGTTTCACAGTGGGGTAAGTTCCTCTTTAAACAGAGCATCCACTTCCTGTTGGAAGCTCAGATACGTTGGAAGTCAGTGACCTCTGAAAGGACACCATCAGTCCTCCAGCAGAGACACTCTGGGGGGGATGGAGACAGAAATACTGAAGTCTGGAGGACAAACTGTAGACAATGTTCAGGATGTGAAAATAAAAATTCTGTGAAGTTCAGAGAGCTGCAGTGAATCCTTCACAATCGGTTGTTTGTGTAAAAACAGCAAAGTTCTGAAAACAGCTGTTCAGTCATGGAAAGTCCAACTTCCTGTGACCCGTTTGAACACCAGACGAAGGTTCTGAAGTGTGAAGAGCAGGTCCAGACAGGACTGGACTCACTGAAGCTGTGTAAGGAAAGACCCAAACCTAATCAAAGGTAATGCTGCTCTGCTCATGGATTGATCGCTTCATTTATTGGTTGATTTATTGATTTGTAGTTGTTTGTTTGTTTGCTTCATTTAATGTCTACTTGGCTGATGAACTGTTTGATTGAATGGCTGATTGATTGGCTGGTTGGTTAGTTGATTGATTGATTGATTGATTGGCTGGTTGGTTAGTTGATTGATTCAATTGGTGGTTAGTTGGTAGAATGACTGCTTGGTTGGTTGGTTAGTTGATTGATTGGCTGGTTGGTTGGTTAATTGATTAATTGGCTTGGTGGTTAGTTGGTAGAATGGCTAGTTGGTTGGTTAGTTGATTGATTGGCTGGTTGGTTAATTGATTAATTGGCTTGGTGGTTAGTTGATTGATTAAATTGGTGGTTAGTTGGTAGAATGACTGACTGATTGGTTGGTTGGTTGGTTGGTTAGTTGATTGATTGATTGGCTGGTTGGTTAATTGATTAATTGGCTTGGTGGTTAGTTGGTAGAATGGCTAGTTGGTTGGTTAGTTGATTGATTGGCTGGTTGGCTAATTGATTGATTCGATTGGTGGTTAGTTGGTAGAATGACTGCTTGGTTGGTTGGTTGGTTAGTTGATTGATTGATTGATTGATTGATTGATTGATTGATTGGCTGGTTGGTTAATTGATTAATTGGCTTGGTTGTTAGTTGGTAGAATGGCTAGTTGGTTGGTTAGTTGATTGATTGATTGGCTGGTTGGCTAATTGATTGATTCGATTGGTGGTTAGTTGATAGAATGACTGTTTGGTTGGTTGGTTGGTTGGTTAGTTGATTGATTAGCTGGTTGGTTAATTGATTAATTGGCTTGGTGGTAGAATGGCTAGTTGGTTGGTTGGTTGGCTAGTTGATTGATTGATTGGCTGGTTGGCTAATTGATTGATTCGATTGGTGGTTAGTTGGTAGAATGACTGCGGTTGGTTGGTTGGTTGGTTAGTTGATTGATTGATTGATT
>JBBPBX010075605.1:1883-17305 GCA_038048925.1 Garcialebias charrua | reverse complement strand
TAGCGCATTAGCATAACTTCCGCTAGCTTTGCTAATACATAAGCGCTTTTGAAATTGCGGACCTAAATAAATTAACAAGTGCTTTAGAAATAGCGGGACTAATTTTTGGATTAGCGCTGCCCAGCACTGAAAGGTTGAATGAAAAATATCTTCTCAAGTATTTTTCAACAAACAGAAGCAATAAATCAATCGGTTTTATAATAAACAATGTCAGATTTATTTAAAGCAGAGATTAGAATAAAGCAAACCAATCTATACCTTTTCTTTTCACCATTTCTATTTTTTCTTGTTTCATAAACATAATAGTAAACATGTTAAGTGAAATTCCTAACTACTGTCTGAATTTCACATGACAGTTAATAAATAAATATAAAAAATTAGATATAAAAAAATACTGTTTGAAGTTCAAACAGTTCGGTCAGTGATCCCTGTCGGCTGATACTTTGCTTACTTGAAGTTGAAGCACTGGTTGTTGTCATTCTAGCCATGCAACCATCGTAAATGTCTTTGTGGTTTTTTTTAAGTGTTGATAAAGATTTGTGTCACGTGACCAGTCAAATTGCAGCCTTTGCGATTAGAAAATCTCATTTTATCATATTGCGATATTATTGCAAATGCAATTAATTGTTCAGCCCTACTCGCCATGTTTGGAGGACGAAGAATGATGAGAGGAGATTTTGGGGAACAACCTCCTTCCCTCAGTTAGAGCATTGAAGATGGGTCGTGGCTGGGTCTTCCAACATGACAATGACCTGAAGCACACAGCCAGGAGAACCAAGGAGTGGCTCCATATGTAGCAGATCAAGGTTCTGGAGTGGCCTAGCCAGTCTCCAGACCTAAACCCTATAGAAAATCTTTGGAGGGAGCTCAAACTCCATGTTTCTCAGCGACAGCCCAGAAACCTGGCTGATCTAGAGAAGATCTGTGTGGAGGAATGGTCCAAAATCCTGCTGCTGCAGTTTGTGCACACCTGGTGAAAAACTACAGGAAACATTTGACCTCTGTATCTGCAAACAAAGGCTACTGTACCAAATATTAACATTAATTTTCTACGGTGTTCAAATACTTATTTAAAGCAGTAACACACAAATTATTAAAGCATCATACTGAGAAGAAGACCAAATGGTGGAAGCTAAAGAAGGAAGAATGTTGTGAGAAATTCAGAGATGAGCTGTTAAAGGCTCTGTGTGGTAAGAAAGAGCTTCCAAGTGACTGTGCTACTACAGCAACAGTAATTAGAGAGACAGGTAAGAAGGTACTTGGTGTGTCATCTGGACAGAGAATGGATGATAAGGAAACCTGGTGGTGGAATAGTGAAGTGCAGGATGCCATTCAAAGAAAGAGATTAGCCAAGAAGAAATATGACAGTGAGAGGACTGAAGAGAGGAGACAGGAATATAAGGAGATGGGACATAGAGCAAAGAGGGAAGTAGCTAAGGCAAAGCAGAGGGCGTACAATGAGTTGTATGGGAGACTGGACACTAAAGAGGGCGAGAAGGACTTGTACCGATTGGCAAGACAGAGGGATCAGGCTGGAAAGGATGTGCAGCAGGTTAGGCTTATTAAAGATGGGAATGGGAATGTTCTAACAAGTGAGGAGAGTGTGATGGGAAGATGGAAGGATTACTTTGAGGAGCTAATGAATGAAGAGAATGAAAGAGAAAGAAGAGTGGAGGTCATAGAAACTGTGGACCAGGAAGTGGGAAAGATTAGTGAGGGTGAAGTCCGGAAAGCTCTGAAAAGAATGAAGAAGGGGAAGGCAGTAGGACCTGATGACATACCAGTGGAGGTTTGGAAATGTCTTGGAGAGATGGCAGTGAGGTTTTTGACTCAAATATTTAATGGAATATTTGAGGGTGAGAAAATGCCTGAAGAATGGAGAAGAAGTGTGCTGGTTCCCATTTTTAAGAACAAGGGTGATGTACAGAGTTGTAGCAACTACAGGGGAATTAAGTTGATGAGCCACACAATGAAGATCTGGGAGAGAGTTGTGGAAGGAAGGCTTAGACAAGAGGTGACTATCTGTGAGCAGCAGTATGGTTTCATGCCAAGAAAGAGCACCACAGATGCATCTTTGCTTTGAGGATGTTGATAGAGAAGTACAGAGAGGGTCAGAAAGAACTCCATTGTGTGTTTGTGGATTTAGAAAAAGCATATGACAGGGTGCCAAGAGAGGAGGTGTGGTATTGCATGAGGAAATCTGGAGTGGCAGAAAAGTATGTTAGACTGGTACAGGACATGTATGAGGACAGCAGGACATGTATGAGGACAGCAGGACATGTATGAGGACAGCAGGACATGTATGAGGACAGCAGGACATGTATGAGGACAGCAGGACAGTGGTGAGATGTGCTGTAGGAGTGACAGATAGCTTCAAGGTGGAGGTGGGATTGCATCAAGGATCGGCTCTGAGCCCCTTCTTGTTTGCTCTGGTGATGGACCGACTAACAGATGAGGTCAGGCAGGAATCCCCATGGACTATGATGTTTGCAGATGACATTGTGATCTGTGGTGAGAACAGGGAACAGGTGGAAGAGAACTTGGAGAGGTGGAGGTATGCACTTGAAAGAAGAGGAATGAAAGTCAGCCGTAGTAAGACAGAGTACATGTGTGTGAATGAGAGGGAGGAGGTGGAACAGTGAGGCTACAAGGAGCAGAGGTCACAAAGGTGCAGGACTTCAAGTACTTGGGGTCCACTGTCCAGGAAAATGGGGAATGTGGTAAAGAGGTGAAGAAGAGAGTCCAGGCAGGATGGAGTGGATGGAGAAAAGTTTCAGGAGTGATTTGTGACAAAAAGGTGTCAGCAAAGGTCAAAGGAAAAGTTTACAAGACAGTGGTGAGACCAGCTATGTTGTATGGTCTGGAGACAGTGTCATTGACAAAAAGACAGGAGAAAGAACTGGAAGTAGCAGAAATGAAGATGCTGAGGTTCTCCTTAGGAGTGACAAGGATGGATAAGATCAGGAATGAGATCATCAGAGGTACAGCACATGTTGAACAACTGGGAGATAAAGTTAGGGAGGCCAGACTGAGATGGTTTGGACATGTCCAGAGGAGGGACAGTGGGTATATTGGTAGAAGGATGTTAGAAATGCAGCTGCCAGGAAAAAGACACAGAGGAAGGCCAAAGAGGAGATATATGGATGCAGTTAGAGAGGACATGAAGGTAGTTGGAGTGAGGACAGAGGATGCAGAGGACAGAGTGAGGTGGAGGAAGATGACTCGCTGTGGCGACCCCTGAAAAGGGAAAAGCTGAAAGAAGAAGAAGAAGACATTGTGATTTCCAGATTATTATTTTTTTTAGATTATGTCTCTCACAGTGGACATGAACCTAAGATGAAAATTTCAGACCCCTCTATGATTTCTAAGTGGGAGAACTTGCAAAGTCGGCAGGCTGTTATAATACTTATTTTCCTCACTGTATATGTTTACTGTATATAATACACAGAACCATGTACAGTACTTGCAAGCTAACGTTTTAAACTAAGATCATCTTTTCATAAATGACCGAGTTGTAGACATTTTGTGACAAACCTTTAAAACAACAAAATGCACAAATATTGAAAGTTGTCACACTCACAGTGTGTGTTCTGAATGACTCTCAGCTACTACCACATCAGATTTTAGCTCAATGTCTGTAAAACTGATTGGGTTATAACCATTTTTGTGTTGGTTAATGGTGATTAGCAATTTGGATTGACCCCAAAAACACAAAAGTGATGGATATTTTGCTAACAGTGTTGCCTCAAATGCCAACGTTTTAAACAATGCTCTTGTATCCATTAGCTCTTAGAATATTTATTGGGGATCACTATCAGCTACTACCTGAACTTTAGGCAAAGTTGACAAAGTTTTAGCCATTTTTATTTTTTTATTTTTTTAAGTTTAGTAGTTGTGTTACATATTTAATGTCTGAACACAATTATGTCAGTCACAAAAGTCACTGCTCCAGATGCTTTTTTAAACTAAAACTATCTAAATCTTATCACATACGGCAAAAAAGTCAGCAAATCTTCTTATTGTGAGGAAAACAAAAAAGTTCTGATCTTTTTAACTTAAAATGTGATTTACATGAAGTCATCACGTGATTTACATGAAGACATCATGTGAGGGGCCGAAATGTTGTAGAGGCAGGGCAGCCGGCTCAGGACCGGAAGGTCCCGGGTTCAATCCCCGGTCACAGCATACCTCGTTGTATCCCTGGGCAAGACACTTAACCCAGAGTTGCTCCCGGTAGGACTGGCAGCGCCTTGCATGGCAGTCTACCGCTACCGGTGTATGAATGGGTGGATGGCTGGTACTGTGAAGTGCTTTGGGGCCCCTCATAGGGGGCTGGAAAGCACTATATAAGTAAGCTCCATTTACCATTTACCATTTACATGAAGACATCACATGATTTACATGAAGACATCATGTGATTTACATGAAGACATCATGTGATTTACATGACGACATCATGTGATCTACATGAAGACATAATGTGATTTACATGAAGGCATCATGTGGTTTACATGAAGACATCATGTGGTTTACATGACGACATCACATGATTTACATGAAGACATCACATAATTTACATGAAGACATAATGTGATCTACATTAAGACATCATGTGATTTACATGAAGACATCATGTGGTTTACATGAAGACATCATGTGATCTACATGAAGACAGCATGTGATTTACATTCATTCATTCATTCATTCATTCAACCTTTATTTAGTCAGGTAAATCTCATTGAGCCTCGAGGGCTCATTTAAAAAAGCGACCTGCTACAAACTAAAGAATGATGAACAGCAAAAACATGAACACATAATGTGGTTTACATAGAGACATCATGTGATCTACACAAAGACATCATGGGATTTACATGAAGACATCATGTGGTTTACATGAAGACATCATGTGGTTTACATGAAGACATCATGTGATTTACATGAATACATCATGTGGTTTACATGAAGACATCATGTGGTTTACATGAAGACATCATGTTGTTTACATGAAGACATCATCTGATTTACATGAAGACATCATGTGGTTTACATGAAGACATCATGTGATCTACATGAATACATCATGTGGTTTAAATGAAGACATCATGTGATTTACATGAAGACATCATGTGGTTTAAATGAAGACATCATGTGATTTACATGAAGACATCATGTGATTTACATGACGACATCATGTGATCTACATGAAGACATAATGTGATTTACATGAAGGCATCATGTGGTTTACATGAAGACATCATGTGGTTTACATGACGACATCACATGATTTACATGAAGACATCACATAATTTACATGAAGACATAATGTGATCTACATTAAGACATCATGTGATTTACATGAAGACATCATGTGGTTTACATGAAGACATCATGTGATCTACATGAAGACAGCATGTGATTTACATTCATTCATTCATTCATTCATTCATTCAACCTTTATTTAGTCAGGTAAATCTCATTGAGCCTCGAGGGCTCATTTAAAAAAGCGACCTGCTACAAACTAAAGAATGATGAACAGCAAAAACATGAACACATAATGTGGTTTACATAGAGACATCATGTGATCTACACAAAGACATCATGGGATTTACATGAAGACATCATGTGGTTTACATAAAGACATCATGTGGTTTACATGAAGACATCATGTGATTTACATGAATACATCATGTGGTTTACATGAAGACATCATGTGGTTTACATGAAGACATCATGCGATTTACATGAAGACATCATGTGATCTACACAAAGACATCATGGGATTTACATGAAGACATCATGTGGTTTACATAAAGACATCATGTGGTTTACATGAAGACATCATGTGATTTACATGAATACATCATGTGGTTTACATGAAGACATCATGTGGTTTACATGAAGACATCATGTGGTTTACATGAAGACACCATCTGATTTACATGAAGACATCATGTGGTTTACATGAAGACATCATGTGATCTACATGAATACATCATGTGGTTTAAATGAAGACATCATGTGATCTACATGAAGACATCATGTGGTTTAAATGAAGACATCATGTGATTTACATGAAGACGTCATGTGATTTACATGACGACATCATGTGATCTACATGAAGACATAATGTGATTTACTTGAAGGCATCATGTGGTTTACATGAAGACATCATGTGGTTTACATGACAACATCACATGATTTACATGAAGACATCACATAATTTACATGAAGACATAATGTGATCTACATTAAGACATCATGTGATTTACATGAAGACATCATGTGGTTTACATGAAGACATCATGTGATCTACATGAATACATAATGTGGTTTAAATGAAGACATCATGTGATCTACATGAAGACATCATGTGGTTTAAATGAAGACATCATGGGATTTACAGGAAGACATCATGTGATTTACATGAAGACATCATGTGATTTACATGAAGACATCATGTGATCTACATGAATACATAATGTGGTTTAAATGAAGACATCATGTGATCTACATGAAGACATCATGTGGTTTACATGAAGACATCATGTGGTTTACATGAATACATCATGTGATTTACATGAAGACGTGTGATTTGCATGACGACATCACATGATTTACATGACATCATGTGATTTACATGAAGACATCACATGATTTACATGAAGACATCATGTGATTTACATGAGGACATGTGGTTTACATGAATACATGTGGTTTACATAAATACATCACGTGGTTTACATGAATACATAATGTGATTTACATAAATACTTCACGTGGTTTACATGTTTATGTTTATGTTTATTAAATTTGTTCATTTTTTTACAAAGGAAACTATACAAGACAATCAAAAAAGGCGTTCAATACAGCATACACAAGCATATATGCTTCACCAGCATATACAAGACAATCCCATAAATGATAATGTACAAAATATAAAAAAATGAAAGGTAGCAGAAAGAAGAATAAATCTTATTATATCTGCCCCTTTTTTCGAGCAATCAGATTAAACAATAATAATCTTCAACCAACAGTACAAAATGACTAACTCTTTCTAATTTTCTAACTAATACAATACACATTACGCTATTTCATTTTTTTTAACACATTCGTTTTGATCATTTTCTTAAATGTAAACATTGACTTGGCATTTTTAACTACATTCTCCAAGCCATTCCATAATCTAATTCCCTGGATTGAGGTAGAACGTCCCTTCAAACTAGTTCTGAATTGTGGTTTTACAAACATCTCTGTCCCCTTAAGATTATAACAACTTTGTCTTTTAACAAAATGCATTTGGATATTTAAAGGTAATGCATTATTTTGAGCCCTATACATAACTGATAAAATATTATAGTCTACCAAATCATGGAACTTCAATAACTTCAGTTGATAAAATACTGTAATGTACTATGTACATAATGTACATGAAGACATCATGTGATTTACATGAAGAAATCATGTGATCTACATGAAGACATCATGTGATTTACATGACGACATCATGTGATCTACATGAAGACATAATGTGATTTACATGAAGGCATCATGTGGTTTACATGAAGACATCATGTGGTTTACATGACGACATCACATGATCTACATGAAGACATCACATAATTTACATGAAGACATCATGTGGTTTACATGAAGACATCATGTGATCTACATGAAGACAGCATGTGATTTACATTCATTCATTCATTCATTCAACCTTTATTTAGTGAGGTAAATCTCATTGAGCCTCGAGGGCTCATTTAAAAAAGCGACCTGCTACAAACTAAAGAATGATGAACAGCAAAAACATGAACACATAATGTGGTTTACATAGAGACATCATGTGATCTACACGAAGACATCATGGGATTTACATGAAGACATCATGTGGTTTACATAAAGACATCATGTGGTTTACATGAAGACATCATGTGATTTACATGAATACATCATGTGGTTTACATGAAGACATCATGTGGTTTACATGAAGACATCATGTGGTTTACATGAAGACATCATGTGGTTTACATGAAGACATCATGTGATTTACATGAAGACATCATGTGGTTTACATGAAGACATCATGTGATCTACATGAATACATCATGTGGTTTAAATGAAGACATCATGTGATCTACATGAAGACATCATGTGGTTTAAATGAAGACATCATGTGATTTACATGAAGACATCATGTGGTTTACATGAAGACATCATGTGGTTTACATGAAGACGACATGTGGTTTACATGAAGACATCATGTGGGTTATATGAAGACATCATGTGGTTTACATGAAGACATCATGTGATCTACATGAAGACATCACATGATTTATATGAAGACATAACGTGATCTACATTAAAACATCATGTGGTTTACATGAAGACGACATGTGATTTACATGAAGACATCATGTGATTTACATGAAGACATCATGTGATTTACATGAAGACGTGGTTTACATGAAGACATCATGTGGTTTACATAACACATGTGGTTTACATGAAGACATCATGTGGTTTACATGAAGACATCATGTGATTTACATGAAGACGACATGTGGTTTACATGAAGACATCATGTGGTTTACATAACACATGTGGTTTACATGAAGACATCATGTGATTTACATGAAGACATCATGTGATTTACATGAAGACGACATGTGGTTTACATGAAGACAACATGTGATTTACATGAAAACATCATGTGATTTACATGAAGACGACATGTGGTTTACATGAAGACGACATGTGATTTACATGAAGACATCACGTGATTTACATGAAGACATCATGTGGTTTACATGAAGACATCATGTGGTTTACATGAAGACATCATGTGATTTACATGAAGACATCATGTGATTTACATGAAGACGACATGTGGTTTACATGAGGATGACATGTGGTTTACATGAAGACATCATGTGATTTACATGAAGACATCATGTGATTTACATGAAGACATCATGTGGTTTACATGAAGACATCATGTGATTTACATGAACACATGTGGTTTACATGAAGACATCATGTGATTTACATGAAGACGACATGTGGTTTACATGAAGACAACATGTGATTTACATGAAGACGACATGTGGTTTACATGAAGACGACATGTGATTTACATGAAGACATCACATGATTTACATGAAGGCATCATGTGATTTACATGAAGACATCATGTGATTTACATGAAGACATGTGATTTACATGAAGACATCATGTGATTTACATGAAGACATCATGTGATTTACATGAAGACATCATGTGATTTACATGAAGACATCATTTGATTTACATGAAGACGACATGTGGTTTACATTAAGACATCATGTGATTTACATGAAGACATGTGGTTTACATGAAGACATCATGTGATTTACATGAAGACATCATGTGATTTACATGAAGACGTGGTTTACATGAAGACATCATGTGATTTACATGAATACATCCTGTGATTTACATGAAGACATCATGTGGTTTACATGAAGACGACATGTGGTTTACATGAAGACATCATGTGATTTACATGAAGACATCATGTGGCTTACATGAAGACATCATGTGATTTACATGAAGACATCATGTGATTTACATGAAGACATCATGTGGTTTACATGAAGACTTCAAGTGGTTTACATGAAGACATCACATGATTTACATGAAGACATCATGTGATTTACATGAAGACATGTGGTTTACATGAAGACATCATGTGATTTACATGAAGACATGTGATTTACATGAAGACATCATGTGATTTACATGAAGACATGTGGTTTACATGAAGACATCATGTGATTTACATGAATACATGTGGTTTACATGAAGACATCATGTGATTTACATGAAGACATGTGATTTACATGAAGACATGTGATTTACATGAAGACATGTGGTTTATATGAAGACATCATGTGGTTTACATGAAGACATCATGTGATTTACATGAAGACATGTGGTTTACATGAAGACATCATGTGATTTACATGAAGACATGTGGTTTACATGAAGACATCATGTGGTTTACATGAAGACATCATGTGATTTACATGAAGACATCATGTGATTTACATGAAGACATCATGTGGTTTACATGAAGACTTCAAGTGGTTTACATGAAGACATCACATGATTTACATGAAGACATCATGTGATTTACATGAAGACATGTGGTTTAAATGAAGACATCATGTGATTTACATGAAGACATGTGGTTTACATGAAGACATCATGTGATTTACATGAAGACATGTGGTTTACATGAAGACATCATGTGATTTACATGAAGACATGTGATTTACATGAAGACATGTGATTTACATGAAGACATGTGGTTTAGATGAAGACATCATGTTCTGCACTGACTGAGAAGCAGTTTGAAAACTCCAGACTGACAATAAAGGAAGCGTGAGATGAAACAAGGAGAAGAGGAGGAAACAGATGAACTGATGTGGTGTGAGGATATATTTAGATACAGGATGAAACGTGTCGACGGATAAATAAAAGAGTGACAGGGCTGAAATGTAACAATGAAAACACGCACACACGAGACAGAGGCAGCCAATGAGAGCGACTGCTCACTTCACACTAGCATCTGTGTAAGAAACATGTGTGTAAGAATCATTTGTGTAAGAAACATGTGTGTAAGAAACATGTGTATAAGAAACATGTGTGTAAGAAACATGTGTGTAAGAAACATGTGTATAAGAAACATGCGTGTAAGAAACATGCATGTAAGAAACATGTGTATGTAAGAAACATGTGTATGTAAGAAACATGTGTGTAAGAAACATGTGTATGTAAGAAACATGTGTGTAAGAAAAGAGCATGAACAGAAAAACAGGAGCTAGAATCTGTTTCATCACAGCAAAGACACATGAAGACACTTCAAATCACCTCAATTTAACATCTCAAGTCGAGACAAAAATAAACATAAAACCTAATTCTGACGTTTTTTCCCTTATTAATTGGTTGTAGTCGTTAAAAAATAAAAGCTTGTAAGTAAAGCAGGTTGTTTAAATTCTGCCAAGACTGAAACCCTGATCATTGCCCCTGAACAGAAAGTTCCTCGCATCAAACAACACCTCGGTTCTCTGGGCTCCTCTTCTCAGACGAGCCTCAGAAACCTTGGTGTCCGGTTCGACCAGTCAATGTCTTTGGACAAACATTCAAAGCTCCTGGTCAGAAACTGCTTTTATCACCTGAGGAACATTTCTAAACTGAGAGCATTATTATCCAAATCCGACCTGGAGATGATTATTCATGTTTTTATCTCTTCTCGTTTAGATTACTGCAATTCCCTTTTTACTTGTTTTAATAAATCTGCTGTCGCTCGTGTCCAGTTGGTCCAGAACGCTGCTGCAAGGCTTTTAACAGGAACTAATAGAAGGTCTCACATCACACCGGTTTTATATGATCTACATTGGCTCCCTGTTGAATTTAGAATTCATTTTAAAATTTTGGTATTAACTTTTAGAGCGTTAAATGGACAGGCCCCCCAGTACATCACAGAAATGCTGATCCCTTATTCTCCAGCCCGCACCCTTCGTTCTTCAGCATTGAACCTTCTAAAGGTCCCTAAGACCCGGTTTAAAACTCGGGGTGACCTTTCCTTTCAGGCCGTAGCCCCCCGGCTGTGGAATGCCCTGCCCCTGTCTCTTCGTGTGACCACCTCTATTGATTCCTTTAAAATGCAGCTCAAGACACTTTTATTCAGACAAGCTTTTAGATAAATGTTTTTATTTAGTGTTTTTATCAATTGTTCTTGTTTTTATTAGCTGTTCTTATTGTTTTGATTAATCAGCTTTTACTACAGTAATTCTTTTGTCTATTTTAATCTTTTATTTATATGTTGTACAGCACTTTGTGATTTTATCTATGAAAAGTGCTATATAAATAAACTTTACTTACTTACTTACTACTTTATCTGCAGAAATTACTGAAAATAGGTGAAACTATAAATGTATTAAAAGTTTAATTCATGGCCCCACTGCTTCAACCCCAACATGAACTCGTGGCTGTTGTTTAGGTGCAGATTAATCCCGTTTCCATCTAAAGTCTCCAAACTTCATCCAGCATGCACACGAACAGACTGCTGCCTCGTTTAGGTTGAACTTTGACCTCGTTTACACGGAGTGCAGACCCGCAACTTTCAAACTTTTATTTTTTATTTATTTATTTATTCATATTTTTTTATTGAAGAAAATGTACAAAACAAACAGGTATTGTAATTAACAAACAGCACCACAAAAACAGTAACGAAACATGTAAACAAAGTCCATTGTAAAACAAGCAGGACATATTATATATTATAAACAGAGATACTATTTAAAAACAGAGAATAAAATGAAAACCTAGTCAGAGGATTCGGGAAAAAATAATTTGTAATTAGAAATAAACAAATTAGCTTTTTTGTTATTAATCAATTTAAGGGAGTCAATCAGATATTTTAGCTCTGACTGAAAATGAATAAAATTCGGTATTGAGTTAGCAAATTTTTGCTTATGGATAAAAAATTTGGCATATAAAATGATAAAATTGAGTAAATGTTCGAACTTACAATTTTCAGAGTTAGTATACAGTAATAGCAAATAATATTTTGGAGATGTGCATGCAATTTTAGTCGATTGACGCAACTTTCAAACTGCACCGAGAAAAATGTTGTTTTATGACGTCACTTTAAAAGTGAGAAGTAAAATGACGCGCACAGGTGTTGACTCCGTGCACCTTGTGCTCTTTGCGTGGACTCACCACAGCTGTCTCTTGGTGGGGAGGCAGTCTTTGTTGGACGCGGACACCCCCATGGCCATCTGCATCACCGTGATGTACTTCTGGTACTTCATGGTGTCCTCCTGCTCCACTTCTTCTAGGAGTCCGCGCGCCACGGTGAGCGCGCGTGCAGCCGTCCGCCGTTTTCCGCTCGCGTCTTCCGCAGCCAAAGCGCCATTTGTCACTCCGGGAGGTGGACAGGGGGGAGGGGGAGAGGGGGGGACGGAGGAGCCGAACGGAAGCAGGTACCGCGCCGCCGCCGACTCCCTGATCTCATTAGAGCTCAGAATAGAATAGATTAGAATAGATCATCAGAATAGATTATAATAGATTAGCTAATCCGTTCAGTTTGAGACAGGAGCGGCTCATTGTTGTGGCTCAGCGGACACTTGTCTCTGGATGTTGTTGTTGTTGTTGTTGTTGTTGTTCCAGTTGTTACACTCCGGTTTGCGCGTGTGGAAGTAGGAGGAAAGAAGCAAACAGGAGGATGCAGGAACGACAGCACCAAACGTTCTGCCAGGGAGGAGGAGGAGGAGGAGGAGGAGGAGGAGAGAGGGATATGTGTGATGCTTAACAAGGGGAAACCACGAAAAAAGGTAGTCCTCGACTTATACGGTTATTCGATGTTACGAAGGCATCATATTAATAAAAATATATAATAAAATAAATAAAAAATGAATAAATATTTTTTTATGTGTTTAAATGTTCTTGTTTTATGTGTACAGCACTTTGTTGCAGCTGTGGTTGTTTTAAATGGCTTTATAAATAAAGTATTATTATTATTTTTATGCCAATTTACGCAGTTTCCGACAGTGTCCGTCAGTTCTATTTTGTAATTATAATAATAATAATAATAATGTCACATTTGTCATCTGTGTATGTTTCCATACAAGACGAAATTAGTCTCTGCATTTAACCCAACCACCACCAGGTGGGGCAGTGGGCAGCTATTGAAAGCGCCCGATGGGCAATTTGGGGATGAGGTGTGCCGCCCATAGACACCACAAGGTATGCAGTGACTGGGGTTCGAACCTGGGTCCTTCGGGTCCCAAGTTGGCTCCCCTGCCTCTACACCATCTTGGCCCCCAGGCTCCGCCCTTTAGCTCTGCCTATTGGATACTCCCCTTCACGTCAGCGTCCTACTGAAAACCTTTTAGTCCACACCCACCTACCGGATGGGCCCACCCCTCGAGTCGATTTTACCCATCGACCCTGGTGATTCTGCCTCTTTCATCATTCAGCCTCGACTGAAGACCTTAGTTGAAATTGTCAAGACTTACGTCAATAATTATCCGAAGATTAAAGAAGATACCAAAAGTCCTTGTTCAGTCCCCACCCGCCCTACTCCCGCTACCGTCCTGTGAGCTCTTCTCCAGAACCAGACAGACAGACGGGCCGACATGCTACAAACTATAATGCCGGGGGTTTGCTTCGGGGTGGGAAATTACTCGCTGAACGAGGCCATCGCTTCTCTGTTCTCGACGGAACCGGAGAACGCGATGCTAGCTAGCCGCACTGGCTTCTCCCCTAAATGGAGAGCGAGTAACGTGGCTAACGATGTTGTCGGAAGCCTCATCAGCGGTGAGTGACGTCTTCATTTATTACTTAACCCACGACCAAGAAGAAAATGGTCGTTTGTGGCGGTGTTTTTCTGCATGAAAAGCCACAGGACGCACGCATATGCAGTTAGCGCTAGGCCCCGCTAAAGCGACGCTAACAGTAGCCAAGCCTCTTCTCGGGAGAGCAGCACGGCCCGGCTAACAATGTTATCGAGAAGCCTTATCAGCGGTGAGTGTCGTCTTTATTATTAACCACGACCAGGAAGAAATCGGTCCTTTGTGATGTTATTTCTGCATAAAAAGCTACAGAACGCACTTAGTTGCCGTTAGCGTCCAAGGCCGCTAAGGCAATGCTAACGTAGCCCCGGCCTCATGTCTCTGGAGAGTAACGTGGCACGGATACCGTACCGAATGTCTCCGGGAAGCTTTTTCAATCAACAATGACTACAAGAAGTGATGTATGACGTGTTATTATTTAGTTAAACCACAACCAAAAAGAAAACTGTTCCTTCTGGTGTTGTTTTTGTCGCATGAAAAGCTACAGGAACACACGCCTGCTATCAATGTAATCACAGGGCCTGCTATTTTACGCTCAGCATGCAACCTTTTTTGTTAGCCGGCCTGCAGGAAGCGTGCGGGGACACCACTACCAACTAAGCTGCCCCTCTCTTTTCCGCCCATCGGACGATCTGGCGGGAAGACGTGTTGGCGCCGCTCTAAACATCCCGTGAGGCACTGTTGGAGCGAATGCTCCACCTCCCCCTGGTGTTCCAGGAGACAGGACTAGCGCTGAGGGATTTTTTCTGCCCCTCTCCCTTCGCCGCCCATCGGACGGTCTGGTGGGAAGGCTTTTAGCGCTGCCCTACACATCCCATGAGGCACTGTTGGAGTGAATGCTCCACCTCCTCCCAGGTGTCTCTCCTACGCCGGTGACCGCTCCGCTAGCAGCCACAGCAGAGGCCGCCCGCAGACAGCAGTACCAGCAGCAGCGCAGACAACAGAGTTTTTCCCGTCACGCCTGAGGAGCAGCATGCGGCGCAGATGGAGCCGGGTAAAAAACCCTTGCTCTCTGCCACAAACAGA
>JBBPBX010075604.1:0-17305 GCA_038048925.1 Garcialebias charrua | reverse complement strand
AAAAATATATGAAATAGCGTAATGTGTATTGTATTAGTTAGAAAATTAGAAAGAGTTAGTCATTTTGTACTGTTGGTTGAAGATTATTATTGTTTAATTTGGAAAAAAGGAGCAGATATAATAAGATTTATTCTTCTTTCTGCTACCTTTCATTTTTTATATTTTGTACATTATCATTTATGGGATTGTCTTGTATTGTTTCTTTTGTAAAAAAAAAAAGAACAAATTTAATAAACATAAACAATGTAAGCAGCAATATAGCATTCTTCCTCTGATTTTATTGGTGTCTTGAGTTTGATTCCTATAAATATTTGGGTATCTTGGTCGAATTTGCATCTCTCTTTTAAGCTCACGTGGAAAACCTATAGAAACTTATAGTTAAACTGGGTTTCTTTTTCAGAAACAGATCCTAACCCTGAATGCTAAAAAACACCTTGTAACTGCTACTTTCCTTCCCTCCATTGATTACAGTGACATTCTCTACATGAACTCTCCATAGCACCCTGCAGATGTTGGATGTTGTCTATCATGGTGCACTAAGATTCATAACTGGCTGTGATCATCGTACCCACCACTGCACCCTGTATTCACTGGTTAACTGGACATCATTAACTTCACGCAGACTCTTCCACTGGTACATTTTCATCTTTAAATCACTTCTTGGTCTACTGCCCTCATACATCTCTGCGTGAGTGCAGCTACAGTGTGCACTCTCAGGACATGATTACCTGCAGTGTTCCCTCAGTGAGGACTGAAATACTGTAGACAAAAGGGCCTTCTCCTACTCCGCTCCTGGAACATCTTACAAAAAGATCTGAAGCTCTCGACCTTGACCTGGCTTTAAGAATCCGTTGGACTCCTGGCACCGCAGACATGTTCCCGTTTTTAGTTTTCTACATTTGCCTCAAATCTAGCTGTTTTTGTTACTTTTTTGACATCGTTCAACTTTGAAAAAAAATTGTGCGACTCTCTTATGATTGTCTATTGTTGTCGTCGTTACTCACTGTTGTCATCATTCTTTGTTGAAAACAGGTCTCTCTTGTAAATGAGTCCTCGAGGCTCAATGGGACTAACCTGTCAAAAAATTAAGTAGAATTATTCATTTTGTGATGTAGTTTGTGTATTACAGTTAGGAAAATTAAGTAGAATTATTCATTTTGTGATCTAGTTTGTGTATTACAGTTAGGAAAATTAAGTAGAATTATTCATTTTGTGATGTAGTTTGTGTATTAGTTAGAAAAATTAAGTAGAATTATTCATTCTGTGATGTAGTTTGAAGGTTATCATTGGTTGAACAAACTGTGAAATAAGGGGCAGATATAATAAGATTTCATCTTCTTTCTGCTCCCTTCATTTTATCCTACTTGTATTCTTGTATCTGATGAAACTGTCTTGTATTGTTCTTTTAAAATGAATGAACATCAAATCAAACCTGTCTAAATAAAGGTTAAATGAATATACTGTATGTTTATTTTTGTGTGTGGACATGGAACATCGTTTTAAAACTCCAACTCCTCAGTGGTGTGGTCCCTGAGGAACACCAGCATGTTTCAATTGTTTCCTGCTCCAACACATCTGATTCAGTGATTTAACTACCGGTACTTTCTCAAGTTCTGCAGAAGCCAGTTAATCACCTATTCATGCAAATCAGGCGAGTCAACTCAGGCAAACAAGTAAAACATGCAGGACGGCGTTTCTCAAGGACCAGGGTTGGAAACCACTGCAGATAAATAACATTAGCTGACTTTTTATGTACCGGTATGTGAATGTTTCTGTGCTGTGCCCTGAGATTTTTTCTGTTGTGAATTGGCATTCTATATAAATAAACTGAATTGAAATGAAATACTAAGAACACAAACTACACATCGAAAAAGGGCATTAGTTTAGTCTGGAAAAACACAAAGTACAGAGGTCAACATAAAATACTAATTTTAATAGCAACAGAGAAGAAAGTAGAAACCCTGTCAATCTAACATTTAGTCGCCTGTAAGGTGCGCCCTCTGGTGTCAGGAGACTAAAAAATACTGGAGAACTGATGCAGTAAATCTGTCAGGCGTTGACACCGATATGACAATCACAGCACACATTCATCATGAGCAATGCACTGAAATGTTTCCTATAAAACAGTGAAGCGAAATGTTCATGAAACACAGGTCATCATGGAAATGACACGGCATTGTTTGTTGAATGAGATGCATGAACCAAGAAGGGGGACAAATATGAAATTCAAGTATCAAAATAACTTAAGATACTGACAAGCTGAAAAAGTAAATTACAAAGGTAGTAAAAATCATGGGAACGACACAATCAACAATACATTAGGCAACATTTTGCATCTGTTTAAGGCAGCTGATTAAAAAACTAATCAGAACTAGGCATCTTCTTCATTCCAAGTTAAATACAAGCCTAGCCCTAACTTTTTACCAGATGTGATGTACAAGGTAAACTATGCCTGACTCTGAAACTATGCACTAGTTTGTCTTGTCTTCCGACATCTGAGAGAAAATAGAGTTCACATAGACAGCGGTGTGGTTGTGCTCTAGATTTTTGGTCTTCTTCACAGTGAGGTTTGTCAGGGCTTATAAGGCTGGTGCATCAGGAGTGGTGAGACACTCTCAGCCTATTGTCTGGTACAAAATCTAAAATGGTTGGCACATGTCTGTGCACAGCATGGGAAAGCAGGGTAGCTGGGTTCATCGGCTAACGACTGCCCTTCATGGCCTCCTTGGCTGCCAGGATGAGAGGCGTTAGACTGGAGAGGGGCTTTGCCAGTTTCAGGAACGGGTGCTGAATCAAGACAAAGTGGAGGACATGAGCAAATTAATAAACCAGAAAGCAAATGTCATTTAAACACAACGTTATTAAAATGGAAAAAGAACAACAAACGAAAGCCTTTTTACCTGCAGCAGCTCTTTGCCTCCGCCTCTTTTCTCTACATCCATTTCCAGGCAGCGGTTCAAGAAATCTCTGAAAACTGGAGACAGCTTCTCTGGGTTCTGAAGCTCCGGTGTGCCATTTGTAGCAATCAGGTATAATGCCTGCCAACAAGGTAGAGGCAAGAGAAAACTGGGGGTGTGAGGAGGTGACCGGCGGGCAAAACTGTCAAGTCAAATTAATTTATACAGCACATTGAAAACAGCAGCTGTTACCAAAGTGCTTCACAATAAGATCAAGGCAGTAATTAAGGAAAATAATAAGATTGCAATGAACAGCATCAAAATAAAAACAATGAAACACTAAATTAAATCAGTCTTAAACATCAATGAAAACAGGTGTTTTTAGCAGATTTAAAAACAGAAAGAAGTGGACTGTCTAATGTTGGGGGGCAGATTGTTCCAGAGTTTAGGGCCAATGACTGAAAAAGTCTGATCACCTCTGAGCTTCAATCTGGTTTTTGGTACAAACAAAAGCAGATGGTCTGATGATCTCAGTGCCCAAGAAGGAGCATATGGTTGAAGTAGATCAGAGAGGTATGAGGGTGCAAGGACATTAAAGCTGCACTATGTAACTTTGTAGTGCAGTCTGTAACTTTTCTAACAATATATTTTTAACATATTTCTTCACTCTGTCACTATCTACTGACAGACTGGTGTTAGACAAAGTAATCTCTGAAAAAAACTATAGTCCCCTTGCTTCTCTATCAGCATTTATAAAAACACTAAAAACACAGAGTGACCCGCCGTTAACCAGCCAATAAAAACAGAGTTTGTAACCAGCCAATAAAAACAGAGCTTGAATTTGAATTTCAGCAGAGCAAGGGGGGCAGAGCCATATATGGCTCTGAGGGGGAGGGATCAGAATGCTTTGCCTGTTGAAAATATTTCTAAGTTCTGTGCTCTACATAAAGTTACACATAGAACCTTTAAAGGACAACACCCACCATGACTAACAATTCACCATATAGGACAATTACTGTAATTTAATATGATGTCTATTTTCATTTTTGCATTTGGGCCAGGCGAGGGTTAATTTTTTTTTTTTATTAAAACAACCCAGTCCCGAATGAATCCGGAAACCCGGTCGAAGAGTGCCGAAGTGTCATGTGACTTCAGTTACGTCTCCACCCAGAAGGCAGAAGGCAGGAGTGAGTTTCCATGGAGGTTTATGAGAGTGGGAGATAAAACTGCATATTTCCTGGTGCATTTGTGTGTACATATGGACCAGCGCTCTGATTTTATTTATTATTTATTTTATAACACCGCTGCGGACCGTTGCTGCTCTCATTCTGCCCAGAGGAGCGAGCCGCGCGTCTCTGGCTCCCCGTTCTGCTGGTCACCTTTGAAGTTCCGAATGCGTGTCAGGGCTCTGCTCCGTCCCAGCCTTGTTGCGGGGAGCACGGGGGAGCACGCGCGCAGAGCTCCGCTGCGCGGCTGCCTTTCTGTACTCCCGACCTGTCTGGTCACGGGGGGAGAGAATAAAAAGCCGATGCGGAAATGAATGAATTTGTCGCGATCAAGCGAATTAAACTAGTATGTCTACGTGGATGCTCGCTCAGAATATGATAGACATGAGTGAGCGACAGCAGGATTAATCAACAGGCAGCTTTAGGGAATATTTAAAAATGCTTCGCTTTTTTTTTTCCTCGCTCAGAGCAGCGGTCATGGAAGTTGATGAATGCTTATTATAACTCCGCCTGTAACTCCAAGGCGTCACTTTAGTGACGTGAATGCCCATATATGGAGAGGAGCAGATTTTTCCTGGAGCTTCTGCTAAAATCTGCTATAAATCATGAAATAACACATTTAGCGTTATTTCTCTACAATATAAATAAACGCTCCTGTATTATTTTTAAATAAACTAATAAATATTAATGGCGATGCAATTTGAAAACATGGTGGGTGTTGTCCTTTAATGCACTTAAAGGTCAACAGGATAATTTTAAAATCAATTCTGACACACGCAGGGAGCCAGTGAAGGGAGGACATAACTGGTGAAATATGCTCAAACCCACGAGCTCCTGGTAATCTGTAATCTGTGACATTTCACATCTCCATCAAAATGAACCCTCATTCACAAGACTGAAACTGTTGCCATGCTTACCAGATCATTTTAATGAGTTTTGTTTTGAGTTTGTTGTGGCCTGACAACTTTTACTGCTCCTTGATTAATTAACAAGATTATATACCAAGGGGAACTCACTCGTAGTGGGTTCTCGTTCAGGTAAGGAGGCTCTCCTTCAACCATCTCAATGGCCATAATACCAAGTGACCAAATGTCTACTTTGGGCCCGTAAGCCTTTCGGGTCACCACCTCAGGAGCCATCCAGTAGGGTGTGCCTACCATGGTGCTACGCTTGCTCTGTTCTGGAGTGATCTGGGCACAGAAGCCAAAATCAGCTGTAAAGAAACAAGAGAAAAATAAATAAATATATATATAGAGAGAGGGGAAATATTTAGTTATTAATTTTTGTTTTAATCCCAAGCTTCTGCTTGTAGCAGACAGCATCAGCACAGTACTTACTCAGCTTCACAGAACCATCCATCCCAAGCAGCACGTTGTCACTTTTGATATCTCTGTGAATGACTTGATTAGCGTGGAGGAACTCCAACGCTTGTAAACACTGCAAACAACAAAAACAGCTGTAAATAAACATGTTGTGTCCTACAGTAAATATAAAGAGGGATGTTGATGGGATTTAGGACTCGATACTGAAATGTGAACGCACCTCTCGGCAGACGGCAGCTATCTGAGCTTCATCCATGCAGGTCTCTGTGACCACATCTGTCAGTGAGCCACCTGCCAGATACTCCATGACCACAAACAGCTCCTCCCCCATCAGGAAACTGACATAAACACAGCCATTTTTTTTTTTTAATATGATAAGTAGGCATCAGTGAATGCACTCCACACCAAAACATAAAGCAGACAAACTCACCTGTCTAAAAAGTTGACAATGTTGGGGTTCTTCAGCTCCTTCATCACTAAAATCTCATTGATGATGAGCTCCTTTTTCGGTTGCTTCTGTAGATTAATCTGTTTAATTGCAACCTGCAAATGAGAAATACCACAGCTTTAGTACATCTGTTAAGATTTTCAACATTTCCTCTTTTTTTATTCATTACCTCCTGTCCTGTGGCTACGTCTATGGCTGTGAATACTGTTCCTGATGCCCTGTAAAAATGGAGAACCATTTTAATTATCTTAGAAATTATTCACTCAATACTTTTGTTTACTTAAAATAGTAAAATAATCTAGTTGCTAGGTTTTAAAAAGAGCACAGAATCATGCATCGGGACATTTATTTGAACAAACCTGAACCCAAATACAGAAGCATTTGTGTAAAATAAAAACTAAATACAGGCCAGAACACTTTTCAGCAGCAACAAGTTGAGTTAATTAATATCTCTGTGATCGTAATAGACTGTCACATTCTTGAGGAGGAATTTTGGCCCACTCCACTTTATAAAAAGTATTTTGTAAATGTGCTGCTGTTTAGATAATTCTCCTGTAGCATGATTAAGTGCTTTACCTACTGAAGACCCAGACGGCCTTACATCTGGTTCAGAAATATGTCTGGGGGTTTATGATTAGCTCAGTGGTTTTGAAAACACGCCTAAATCAACACTTTCATGCTTGACCACACCGTGTGAACAGTTATGAACGTTTTCCACTTTTCTGCAGATGTAGACAAACTAAAACCAGTATCTCACATGGCTTTGACTGTTGAAAATTAGTTGGCAAATCAGAGAAAAGTGGAAGAAAATTGTCTAGTTTTTACTTGTGATCTTACAGAATTTTGAGCGTTTGCAACAAAGTGATCAATGAGCCTGGCAGCTGAATTTTGCACGGCTAAGTTTTGAAAACAAAGGTCTATTTTTTCCTCCAAATCCGAGGCCATGGTCTTGAGCCGGAAAAGGGTAGCGTGCCCTCTCCGGGTCGGGGAGGAGGTCCTGCCCCAAGTGGAGGAGTTTAAGTATCTCGGGATCTTGTTCACGAATGAGGGAAAACTGGAGCGTGAGATCGATAGGCGGATAGGTGCAGCGTCCGCAGTGAAGCGGGCGCTGTACCGGTCTGTCGTGGTGAAGAGAGAGCTGAGTCAAAAGGCAAAGCTCTCAATTTACCGATCGATCTACGTTCCCACCCTCATCTATGGTCATGAGCTTTGGGTTATGACCGAAAGAACAAGATCTCGGATACAAGCGGCTGAAATGAGTTTTCTCCGCAGGGTGTCTGGACTCTCCCTTAGAGATAGGGTGAGAAGCTCAGTCATCCGGGAGGGACTCGGAGTAGAGCCGCTGCTTCTCCACATCGAGAGGAGCCAGTTGAGGTGGCTCGGGCATCTGGTTAGGATGCCTCCTGGACGCCTCCCTGGTGAGGTGTTCCGGGCATGTCCCACCGGGAGGAGACCCAGAGGAAGACCCAGGATACGCTGGAGGGACTATGTTTCTCGGCTGGCCTGGGAACGCCTTGGGATTCCCCCAGAGGAGCTGCTCCAAGTGGCTGGGGAGAGGGAAGTCTGGGCCTCCCTACTTAGGCTGCTACCCCCGCGACCCGACCCCGGATAAGCGGAAGAAAATGGATGGATGGATGGATGGTCTATTTTTTGTGCACAACTCGGAAAACTGTACTCTAGACCGTGCACAATTCTTAAAGGGGACCACAGATGCAAAATTCACTTTTTAATGTTTTTTTTTACTCAACTTTGGGTATTTACTTCATAAAAAAACAGTCCTTGTGCCAAAAAAATGCACCCAGTGGTTTATTTACTCTAAGTAGATTTATTTATTTTTGATAAATACACCTGGATTCACACTTCCTGCAGTTATTGACGTCACAAGCCGTAGCCAATCACCTCAAACCTGAGTCCAGCCCCTCACCTAGCAACCCCTGGTTAGGCTCAACCCACTTCTGTATTAAACACATGACTGTTGTTTTTCATGATTTCATCTCATCTTTTGTTTATATGTTCTTAATTTCATGTGTACAGCACTTTGTTGCAGCTGTGTTTTTTAAATGGCTTTATAAATAAAGTATAATTGTTATTTTTATGTTTTAGTTCAATTTTTAGTGTATTTGCGATCGCTCCCAACGCGCAGCCGGCAAAAATTAAACGAGCGGACTCCCGGCATAGGGACCGGCGGCAACGGGACACTGCTTCTGGCGGATGGAGCGGAGCTTCAATTGTACAGCCTCGTTGCAGCCTTGCAGCAGCCTCGCAGCAGCGAGGACCTTCTCCTTACGGATTAATTTACGGGAGACACTTGGTGAACTTTGTGTTGTCTTGACTGGAACAGCGATAACTCCCAAAATCTCCGCGTGCAACGAGCGGAGCTGGCGAACACCGGAAGAGGAACAAGCTAACATTAGCTTTGGATTCGGCAGGTCTCATGCTAAAAGGAGCAGCTCATGGCGGCGCGCTCAGACGAGTTTCGGTAAGTTATCTTAAGCTGACACTAAAGGCCGAGATACACTGAAGCAGACTCCGTATACGCGCGTATACGCGCATATTTTGTGCGTATGTTTTTGCTGCTATACTTCAAGAAACTATCAGCTTTCAAACGCTCTCGTTCTCCTTGTTGTAATATGAGCAGCAGCACACGCAGGGACTCAACTGAGCTCGCTGATTGGTCACTTTGACACGCCTACTGAAATGATTGACAGCGCTCAGTCAGCTGAAAAGTGAAACCTAGTTGAAAGTGAAACCTTTAACATGAGCAGCTCGCTGGACTTCTGCGGTGTTCTGATGCGGTGTTTCTACTATATATGTTATAAAAAGTTCTCTCAGAAATAAAAATAATAACAGGGAGCGCTTTTCCTGCAGCACACAGCCCACCAGGGAATATTAAAACATCGCCGCACCCAGGTAGGACCTGAATTCATTCATTTCAATCATCGAGTGAACGGAGGAAGAAGCGGTTACTTGACTTTAGGCAAAAAAACAAAAGAAAAGGCCCGATCAGCGATAAAGAAGGGGAATTTATTTCATTTGTGTAACATACAAAACAGTCCGGCGCCGGGAAGTTTATGGTCAGACACCGCGTATCGCGCACGCGGATCGCGTATGCGTAGTAAAAAAATACTTTTGCGCGTACATGCCCTGAGGGGCTACGCGGGGCTACGCTTTTGCCTTGGCGTACGTACGCTGCGTATAGGCGTACCGTGAGGACGCTCGAGTGTATCTCGCCTTAACAGTAAGTCAAATGAGTAATAAAAAAAGAGCTAATTTTAAAACAACAACACATTACAGATACTGGCTGTTACAGAGGGCGTAAACAGATCGTTGAAGGGCGTGGACTTCAAGAAACCGGTCGTTCAAAACGAAAGTTAAAAATGGCAGAATTAAAAAGGGTATAATTGATTATCTAATAATTATTTTGTGCATTAAATTGAAGGAATAGGGTCTGGATATCCCACAGAAATACCATAAAAATTTAAAAAATACATCTGAGGTCCCCTTTAAGTTGCTACCACTACCCACCTTGTGCCCATCTTTGCAGCTGCCCCTATGTTTATGATTTTAACTACTGGAAAACACTCAATAAAAATAAGCTAATTTTTCTATTCTCGTCGTGGTTAGAAATGGACATATGGTGTCATCACCATCAAACTGGTTGGTCCACTGTGTGGGTTCGCTGCTTGTAAGACTCAGTTTGTTGTGGCTCCTTGAACTGAAGAAGTCCTTTGGATGAAGGATGAAACGTCTCAACAAAAACAGAAACCATCCAGATGACCTGACTCAGCTTTGTTGGATTTTCTACTTAGATTATTGCACATGAACTTTGAACTATGGTGTTGTTGCTAATAATTGTGGCTCTCAAGAAGAGAGAAATTATCTTCTAATCTGGCACTAATCTCCTAAAATAATTAATATGGTTATTTAAATACATGAGCAGGGTAGACTGTGCTTTTTCTGTGCAAGCAGCAGTACTCCTGCGCTGAGAGTAAGAAGCTTGTGTGTGTTTATGAACAGATGGCAGGATTTGGAGAGAATAAACAAAACGTGGACTTTAAGTTTTTCACATTCAACACTTGCTCTTCTCAAGGGCGGACGTCTCCTCTCGGTCTCCGCTTTGCTTTGTCTGTGAAACTGTCTGAGAGCCTCTCTTCTACAAAATCTTCTGAATCATAATGGACTTCAATTTGGTCAGTTGGTCCCTCAACACAACTGATAACATTTCTTCAACAAGAAGACAGGCTGTAGGCGAGCCGATTTGCCCTGTTGGCATGCACACAGCTGGATATGTCATCGACTTGGAAGACTTGATGATGTGTCTATCTCTGCTGTCATCTGTGGATCTTAAAGACCGTGTAAAGTGAATTTCAACATTTTCTTAAATAAACATTATAAATGTGATAATTGTAATCTTGTAAATGAGTAAAAAGTCTCAAAATTGTAGCTCAATTAATTTTGGAGTTATAGAGCAAACTGTGTATAAACATATTTCTGGTTCAGGATTTTTTAGGCGTGTTTTAAACGTGACCGCGTTTCGTCACGCGGTCCTCATTAGTAGAGCCCCCACCCCCTGCAGCTCCGGCCGTATAAATTCGCCTCGGTGGAGCCGTTCACTCGCGAATCGCAGACAGCATCAGATAGCAATAGCATAGATATTTTGTTCATTGTTAGCTAGCTAATCAATTATGCCTCGTTCGTGCATCTTCCCTGGATGTCGCAATGGTCAGGGCACCCGTACAAATCATAACATGTTTTTATACTGCGTCGTTTTATGCTGAGTATCTGTAATGCCTGGTTGGGACAATGGTTAGAGCGCTTGCCTTCCGTCCCAAAGCCCACGGGTTCAAATCCCGCATGGTGCAACTCTTTTTTTTTTTTTTTTTTTTTATTCATTCCAGATTAAAAACACACAAGAAAACTATTTACAAAAACAGCGTAACTCTTGGAAAAAGTAGCTGCTGTTACAGACAGAACTCGGATAAAAACAGAGCAGGTTTACTGGCTCTGCTGTCTGCCTCAGTGCCTCTCCACTGTGGGACACGAGCAGGACCAGCGCAGCTGCCTGAAACCACGCCCACGCACTGACACGCCCCTAGCGTTCCAGACCAAGAGAAAATAAGGTTTTTTCATGATTTTTGAGACTTAATTTTATAAGGTAAACAATGTTTTTAATCAGTCAGATTTAAATGGGTGATTAATAACACATATTTATGCCATGTGACAAACTAAAAACACACATTTAATTTCACTTTACACGGTCTTTAAGGACGCATATTTAATTGGATTTATGATAACTGGTTCCTGCTTTTTGGATTTGGCTGGTTCCTGGTCTATCAACACAAAAGGAAGACGTCGGCAGCAAATCTGGACCTGGTCAGGCTGCCTGCCTTACATGATGGCTTGGTTCATGTCTCGAGAAACCAGACTTTTGGCTGAATGGATTAGATCTCGGTTTTTCAGGCACGTTTCATTGGTGTGGTCATTTTAATTTGGACATTTCGGAAGCGAGTGGACCAACACAGACTGAAGGTAGATGTCATTAAAGTTCTGCCTGTTCCCAAAACAATCGTGTTTATCTGACATTCGGCTCCCCCGACTTGCCTTATCTCAACACGCCTGCTGACGTTTTGTAAACCTGACGCTCTCACCCCTCCCAAACCTTCTACTAAGGAATTCCACTGACTTTTCAGAGGAGCCCAGCTGAATAAACATTCTGTCATCATTTCAGGACTCTGGATTTGCCTCTGGCCGTCCTCGGGGGGGGAAACATTTGTTTAGCAAATTTAATCTGCGCAACAAGTCTGAGATCTTTGCAACTTGTGAGAAAAATAAACCCCTACAAACAGTTTCAAGATATTTTGGAAATTCCCTTGAGAATGATAAGTCCCCAATTTGGAGTCGATACTGGCTCATCTATAACCTGTCAAGAAGACGTGCCAGTGGTAAGGATGATACTTTGTTCTGGAACCTAAAAATCTCACCCATCTACTTTACACACACTACTATTAGATTAGGCCCTAATCTCCCATATCAAAGAAGTCCCAGCGTCAGAGCTAAAGGGCGAGGCAGAGCTCCGCGCTGGACCGCGCGCGCATGTTCACAGCAGAGCACAGCGTGAAGCAGCCTGTGGCTCCAACGTTTTCGCTACTTGATGTCATTTGAGCAGAAGCAGGGCGGAGCGTTTAGCTACGGGACAAATTGAGGACGCTGATTGGTCATTTGCTGACAGCCTACTGATTTGATTGACAGGTCGGGTCTGAGAACAAGTTCATTCATTCCTCCTCATCGGAGGGGGAAGTGAATGGTGACCGCTTCAAGCGATCACTTGACTTTTGGCAAAAAAACAAAAGAAAAGTACAGATCAGCGATGAAGAATGTTAAGTAAAATCATACACTCTCAGATATTAAACTCATAATTAAACTTATGTGTTCAGAATCATGCACTCCAAAATGCCTGTGTGAAACCAACCACATTTTGTGACCATCTGTGTGAAACCAACCACCTGTTCCTTAAGTTTTAACGTCATGTTCCTCATTTTATCTGCTGAATAAACAGTGACCTGCTCGTGTTAATCTAAAAACACTGCTGCATTATAAGAAATGCTGAATGCTCACTTTCCATTTGCTGAGTGCTCATGATTCCATGTGTTATCAGAAGTTTCCACCTGGTGATAGACAAACACTTCCCATTCCACCCATGGTACCACCCCCAACTGTACGAGGGTTCTTAATCCATGCTGTGTTACTGTCTGAGCAGAGCAGAGCCAGACAGCTTCGTGCCTGTACCATTTCTGTTCTCTATCTTGCAAGATACATTAAATCTTATAAACTTGAACTCCGTTTGGACAGCCTTGCCTTGTTATTCAGAAGTTTACTTCACAATTTGGCGTCACGAAGACAGGATATTGCGTTTGACTGACCGCCGCTGGAGACGACCGGATCGGGATTCCGGAACCGCGGGTCTTAGCGACCTGCTCCTCTTCCTCGAGTAGACTTCAGAGACGAAAAGGACGTTTCGGTCCTCACAGCGGGAGAGCCAGCATCGACAATATTCCACGAACCAACAGGAAGGCTGAAGAGGTAACGTAGAAATCTCTTTTTCAAGTTTGAAAGATTTAAGCCGAAGTAAAACTGATACGAGACGCGTTCAAGGACCGTAGGAAATTTGAGCGCAAGAGCACGAAAAGCGCTGTGAACGTTTATTTTTAAACGTAAGAACACGTAAATCGTTGTGAGCGCAAGAAACGTAAAGCGTTGTGAGCGTTTATTTTTAAGAACGCAAGAACACGTTAAAATTGTGAGCACTCGATAGTGCAAGAACAATTTTCGCGTTAAACTCTTAACGCAGGAAGGTCCGCCCTAAAATCAAGCACGTAGGCAATTCAAATGTAGAAATACGTTAAAAAAATTGTCGCCAATCGTGCCGCACGTAGGTTGTTATATGAGGTAGAAATACTTTGAAGACGGCCACAAATCGTGCCACAGCAGAAATAGATTTGGGGAGCGCTCAATAAAAAATAAAATAAAATAAAATAAAAAGCGAAAAATAACAAATAAAAAATAGATAAACCTGTGTAGTTACACTCGTTTTGAAATAAAATAAAACAATTAGGTGCATAACTTGGTTCTAAACAATAAATAAATTCATTCAAAAATAAGTAGATATACAACATGGTTTTAAACATCCTGGTCCTGAAACAATAAACTCATTCAAAATTAAATTAGGCAAATAACCTGTTTTTAAAACAGGTAAAATTAACTGAAATATTAAATAAATACGGATAACAAATAGAAGTAAATAAAACAGACATTTAAATCAAATAAAAATAATAAAAAATAAAAATAATAAAAAATAAAAATAATAAAAAATAAAAATAAATAATATGGGAACAAAAAACAGCAAAAGTGAAGCTTATATACCATGCGGGCCGGAAATTGACCGAATGAGAAGACTTCATGGTGATTCGTGTCTAAGGTTTGTGCCACAGTGGCATTGTAAATTCAATTTTCCAAGAAATGGATCGTTTGATCCACAGGAAATACAAAAATTAGAAGAACAATTGTTAGAACAAAAACGTAAAATTTGCAGCAAGAAAAAGATTCCACAAGGTGAATTGTTAACAGTGACCAATCATGAACAAGCTTTTAAGCTTTGGAAAAATGAATCCAAATTACAAAGTCAAAGAGTAATATCAAAAAGCCTTCAGATGACCCAGAAAATTAAGAAAACAAACCAGATGGCTCCAAAAGAGACAAAACATTTAGGAAAGAAAAATAAGAAAGGGACAGAAACACAAACTAACCCACTAAATGTTTCTTTCTCTCCTTCTGCTCCATCTGCGGCTGGAACTTCTGGCTTCCCACCTCACACCATGGCCCTGTATCCGTCACTGGCACATCTGAGTTCACCCCAACAACCACCACCATACCCTGAGCTACAGAGAACTGGACAATTTTCAGACTGGTTTCTGAACATGGACATGGACGATGACTTCCAAGGCTCCAAGAAAAAGGAGCAACCAGGAACGTCAACTGAATCAGGTACTGCCAACACACCTGACTCTTCAACCTCACCCTCTGATTTGACTAACATCTCAACAGACACTGAACATGAGGGAATAGATTCTGGTGGACCACCAGCCATGAACACAAGACTGCAAGCTGACAAAAATCAGCTTGAGCAAAAAGCAAAGCAAATTCAAGGGGAAATTGAAAAAATTCAACAAGAAATGGCAGACAAAAAGAAAGACAAAACCACCGTCATCACTGCACCCATGATGGAGGTGGGGGGGGCTGAGCAATCACAGTTGGTTTATAGACCTTGGCCACACGCCATGCTGATTGACATGGCCAAGCAGCACCTGCCTCATAGAGCCCAGGGTGGAGAAGGGATAGCTCTGGCATTGTTTATGTTGGTCAAAGTGATAAAACCAACTCTCCATGAGATAAAAGTCATTTTATCAGCAATATATGGTCTTGGGTTTGTCTCCCAACTTAAACCTGAACTTTTTGAAAAGGAAGACGGTTTTCAACTCGTCAATCCAAACATCAACGCAGACAGCAACGAGGGGTATTTGAAAAATGTGAAAGAAATTGGGGAAAACCTGAAAGAGGTGTTCCCAGCTGTTCCTTGTTATGCAGACATTGCGAGCACAACCCAGAAACCTGATGAAACTCCACAAGACTACGTGAACCGTCTCCTGCCCATCTTCAAAACCCACTCAGGCATCCTTGAGCCTGACGGGAACTGGAGACACGACACAGCCCCCTCACCATTTGAAGCCATCTTCTGCCAGGCGGTCATGAGTGGTTTTCTCCCATCAATAAAGAAATCAATCAAGACCACCTACATAGGCTGGAAGAAGAGACCACGCCTGACTGATCTCCTGAATCATGCTGAGCACGCATGGGACCTGCATGTGACAGAGGTCACCACCACTCAGAAGAAAAAACAAAAGCAGCATGATGACGCTCAACTGACTCTGCTCCAAGCAGCCACTCAGCTGACCCTGAACCAGGCTCAAGCTGCAAATCACCCTCCAACAGCTGCAAATCACCCTCCAGCAATTCAAAAAACTGATTTTGCTCCACCCAGACCATGCTACAACTGTGGAAGCCTGGAACACTGGGTCCGCAGCTGTCCACACCGACAAGGACAAGAGGCCGAAACCAAGGTCGCAACAGATATGGCAACCGAGGCAGAGGTCAGTTCAGGCCCTATCCAAACCAAGGGCCCAACGGCAACCAAGACTTCAACTCCAGACAAAACCAACATCAAGGCCCGCCCCAAGGCAGAAACGAAGCTGGACACAGGGGTGGACAAAGCCAGAGGGGTTACTCAACCTGACTAGCCAAAGATGGTGGGAGCCAGGGATTTCAGACCGCAAGTACCAGCACACACACACCTGTTTCTGAAACAAATGACACACACACACATACATACACAGGAGAAGTTATTCCTACTTACTTCAAATACACTCAAGCTGCTTATCTGAAACTACCAATGATGACTGCAGTGGTTGAAAACATTTCATTACAATTTCTTGTAGATTCAGGAGCAACACAGTCATTAATCATGCGTAAATGTCTTCCAAATGCTCCACTTTCTAACAAAATTGTCCATTCCACAGGTGCATCTGGCCGGACAGTTCCTGAAGCGGTCACAGTTCCGCTCAAGATCATCGATCCTTTTGATCATGAAACACATGAACATCAGTTTTTGCTTTCTGACTCTTGCCCAATAAATTTATTAGCAAGAGATTTGATTCTGAAATTTAGATTGGCAATAAACTGTGCACCTGATGGTTTGACTGTGTCTAAACAATTAGAGTCTGATGCTCTGGTCTCTCTCACACCTGAATTATTGTTCATTTTTCAGTGGTTGTTAATTGATCCACATCAGAGACATACTCTGCTTTCAATGGCCAGAGAAAGGCTGCCACCTAGTGTCTGTTTCATGACTGAACCACATCTACACTGCACTGCTCATGTCGTTTCAGATCCAGCTGACCCATTAGGGGACTCATTTCTGCAAACACAGACAACACAACTTGTCACCACATCTATCTGTTGGACACAAGACTCATGTTTTGTGCTGATAGATTTGAACAACAAAACAACACCTCAGACAAGTTACTTCACAGTACCTGACTCATTTCCTCACATCTCACTAGCAAAGCCACCTGACTCCCAATGGCGTTCCCTAGGTCCTCTAGCACTTAGAGCACACACCACACATGACTGGGAACCACGTGATGATTGTTCCTTCTCCCCGTCTCTCAACATGTTTAGGCAAGATGTTTGCCTCATGCTGACAGCACGACCAACAAAGGAAGTGATTGATAACAATGCATGACTAGTTACGTCCATGATGTCTCTGGACGACCCTGAATTGGCAGACGTCCCCGCCCATCTCTGGGCCACAACTAAATATGATGTCGGGTTAATTAAGGGCCAAAAACCAATTGAAATAACACCAAAGTCTTCTTATAGACCTAAAATAGCCCAATACCCACTGAAGCCTGAAGCAGAAAAAGGTATCACTCCAGTTTTCCGCTCCTTGCTAGAAGCAGGCGTGATCATCGCCTGCCCTGAGTCACCAGTGAGAACCCCGATTTTTCCAGTCAAAAAGATCAGACCTACTCCTCCAGATGAATGGAGATTTGTTCAAGACTTAAGAGCAGTTAATGCCTCTGTCCAAGCAAGAGCACCTATTGTACCTAACCCTTATGTCATCCTTTCTCAGATCCCTGCAGGCTCCACATATTTCAGTGTGATAGACTTAGCAAATGCGTTTTTTAGCGTTCCAGTTCATCCCAACAGCCAGTTCTGGTTTGCTTTCCAATTCCTGGGTAAGGCTCACACTTTTACGAGGCTTCCGCAAGGTTTCTGTGAATCTCCCACTATTTTTCA
>JBBPBX010075603.1:0-17305 GCA_038048925.1 Garcialebias charrua | reverse complement strand
TTACTTGGTGGTTTAACTTCAGTGTGCTTTGGACTACTCTGACTGACGAAGCCCTCTGGAGTGAGGGTGAAACGTTTCTACAAAAAAGAAACTGTCCAGATGAACTGATTGAGAATGAGCGGATTTGATACCTGGACTATTGAGAATGAACTTTCTTGTCTTGAACCACTTTGGACATGTCTGCCTGCCTGGGAGGAGTCAACGAGGGACAAGCCCCCAGAAACCATCTTGGCTACAGCAAACTGGTTGGTCCACTTAAGTTGTTTACTTGGTGGTTTAACTTCAGTGTGCTTTGGACTACTCTGACTGACGAAGCCCTCTGGAGTGAGGGTGAAACGTTTCTACAAAAAAGAAACTGTCCAGATGAACTGATTGAGAATGAGCGGATTTGATACCTGGACTATTGAGAATGAACTTTCTTGTCTTGAACCACTTTGGACATGTCTGCCTGCCTGGGAGGAGTCAACGAGGGACAAGCCCCCAGAAACCATCTTGGCTACAGCAAACTGGTTGGTCCACTTAAGTTGTTTACTTGGTGGTTTAACTTCAGTGTGCTTTGGACTACTCTGACTGACGAAGCCCTCTGGAGTGAGGGTGAAACGTTTCTACAAAAAAGAAACTGTCCAGATGAACTGATTGAGAATGAGCGGATTTGATACCTGGACTATTGAGAATGAACTTTCTTGTCTTGAACCACTTTGGACATGTCTGCCTGCCTGGGAGGAGTCAACGAGGGACAAGCCCCCAGAAACCATCTTGGCTACAGCAAACTGGTTGGTCCACTTAAGTTGTTTACTTGGTGGTTTAACTTCAGTGTGCTTTGGACTACTCTGACTGACGAAGCCCTCTGGAGTGAGGGTGAAACGTTTCTACAAAAAAGAAACTGTCCAGATGAACTGATTGAGAATGAGCGGATTTGATACCTGGACTATTGAGAATGAACTTTCTTGTCTTGAACCACTTTGGACATGTCTGCCTGCCTGGGAGGAGTCAACGAGGGACAAGCCCCCAGAAACCATCTTGGCTACAGCAAACTGGTTGGTCCACTTAAGTTGTTTACTTGGTGGTTTAACTTCAGTGTGCTTTGGACTACTCTGACTGACGAAGCCCTCTGGAGTGAGGGTGAAACGTTTCTACAAAAAAGAAACTGTCCAGATGAACTGATTGAGAATGAGCGGATTTGATACCTGGACTATTGAGAATGAACTTTCTTGTCTTGAACCACTTTGGACATGTCTGCCTGCCTGGGAGGAGTCAACGAGGGACAAGCCCCCAGAAACCATCTTGGCTACAGCAAACTGGTTGGTCCACTTAAGTTGTTTACTTGGTGGTTTAACTTCAGTGTGCTTTGGACTACTCTGACTGACGAAGCCCTCTGGAGTGAGGGTGAAACGTTTCTACAAAAAAGAAACTGTCCAGATGAACTGATTGAGAATGAGCGGATTTGATACCTGGACTATTGAGAATGAACTTTCTTGTCTTGAACCACTTTGGACATGTCTGCCTGCCTGGGAGGAGTCAACGAGGGACAAGCCCCCAGAAACCATCTTGGCTACAGCAAACTGGTTGGTCCACTTAAGTTGTTTACTTGGTGGTTTAACTTCAGTGTGCTTTGGACTACTCTGACTGACGAAGCCCTCTGGAGTGAGGGTGAAACGTTTCTACAAAAAAGAAACTGTCCAGATGAACTGATTGAGAATGAGCGGATTTGATACCTGGACTATTGAGAATGAACTTTCTTGTCTTGAACCACTTTGGACATGTCTGCCTGCCTGGGAGGAGTCAACGAGGGACAAGCCCCCAGAAACCATCTTGGCTACAGCAAACTGGTTGGTCCACTTAAGTTGTTTACTTGGTGGTTTAACTTCAGTGTGCTTTGGACTACTCTGACTGACGAAGCCCTCTGGAGTGAGGGTGAAACGTTTCTACAAAAAAGAAACTGTCCAGATGAACTGATTGAGAATGAGCGGATTTGATACCTGGACTATTGAGAATGAACTTTCTTGTCTTGAACCACTTTGGACATGTCTGCCTGCCTGGGAGGAGTCAACGAGGGACAAGCCCCCAGAAACCATCTTGGCTACAGCAAACTGGTTGGTCCACTTAAGTTGTTTACTTGGTGGTTTAACTTCAGTGTGCTTTGGACTACTCTGACTGACGAAGCCCTCTGGAGTGAGGGTGAAACGTTTCTACAAAAAAGAAACTGTCCAGATGAACTGATTGAGAATGAGCGGATTTGATACCTGGACTATTGAGAATGAACTTTCTTGTCTTGAACCACTTTGGACATGTCTGCCTGCCTGGGAGGAGTCAACGAGGGACAAGCCCCCAGAAACCATCTTGGCTACAGCAAACTGGTTGGTCCACTTAAGTTGTTTACTTGGTGGTTTAACTTCAGTGTGCTTTGGACTACTCTGACTGACGAAGCCCTCTGGAGTGAGGGTGAAACGTTTCTACAAAAAAGAAACTGTCCAGATGAACTGATTGAGAATGAGCGGATTTGATACCTGGACTATTGAGAATGAACTTTCTTGTCTTGAACCACTTTGGACATGTCTGCCTGCCTGGGAGGAGTCAACGAGGGACAAGCCCCCAGAAACCATCTTGGCTACAGCAAACTGGTTGGTCCACTTAAGTTGTTTACTTGGTGGTTTAACTTCAGTGTGCTTTGGACTACTCTGACTGACGAAGCCCTCTGGAGTGAGGGTGAAACGTTTCTACAAAAAAGAAACTGTCCAGATGAACTGATTGAGAATGAGCGGATTTGATACCTGGACTATTGAGAATGAACTTTCTTGTCTTGAACCACTTTGGACATGTCTGCCTGCCTGGGAGGAGTCAACGAGGGACAAGCCCCCAGAAACCATCTTGGCTACAGCAAACTGGTTGGTCCACTTAAGTTGTTTACTTGGTGGGTTAACTTCAGTGTGCTTTGGACTACTCTGACTGACGAAGCCCTCTGGAGTGAGGGTGAAACGTTTCTACAAAAAAGAAACTGTCCAGATGAACTGATTGAGAATGAGCGGATTTGATACCTGGACTATTGAGAATGAACTTTCTTGTCTTGAACCACTTTGGACATGTCTGCCTGCCTGGGAGGAGTCAACGAGGGACAAGCCCCCAGAAACCATCTTGGCTACAGCAAACTGGTTGGTCCACTTAAGTTGTTTACTTGGTGGTTTAACTTCAGTGTGCTTTGGACTACTCTGACTGACGAAGCCCTCTGGAGTGAGGGTGAAACGTTTCTACAAAAAAGAAACTGTCCAGATGAACTGATTGAGAATGAGCGGATTTGATACCTGGACTATTGAGAATGAACTTTCTTGTCTTGAACCACTTTGGACATGTCTGCCTGCCTGGGAGGAGTCAACGAGGGACAAGCCCCCAGAAACCATCTTGGCTACAGCAAACTGGTTGGTCCACTTAAGTTGTTTACTTGGTGGTTTAACTTCAGTGTGCTTTGGACTACTCTGACTGACGAAGCCCTCTGGAGTGAGGGTGAAACGTTTCTACAAAAAAGAAACTGTCCAGATGAACTGATTGAGAATGAGCGGATTTGATACCTGGACTATTGAGAATGAACTTTCTTGTCTTGAACCACTTTGGACATGTCTGCCTGCCTGGGAGGAGTCAACGAGGGACAAGCCCCCAGAAACCATCTTGGCTACAGCAAACTGGTTGGTCCACTTAAGTTGTTTACTTGGTGGTTTAACTTCAGTGTGCTTTGGACTACTCTGACTGACGAAGCCCTCTGGAGTGAGGGTGAAACGTTTCTACAAAAAAGAAACTGTCCAGATGAACTGATTGAGAATGAGCGGATTTGATACCTGGACTATTGAGAATGAACTTTCTTGTCTTGAACCACTTTGGACATGTCTGCCTGCCTGGGAGGAGTCAACGAGGGACAAGCCCCCAGAAACCATCTTGGCTACAGCAAACTGGTTGGTCCACTTAAGTTGTTTACTTGGTGGTTTAACTTCAGTGTGCTTTGGACTACTCTGACTGACGAAGCCCTCTGGAGTGAGGGTGAAACGTTTCTACAAAAAAGAAACTGTCCAGATGAACTGATTGAGAATGAGCGGATTAATAGACTTATCTTTTAAAACAATTACTATTAAACCACGCTTAATTTTTCTGTCTTTCACTCAAACGCCTTCTTAAAGATTTCAAATAAATGCAATGTTCACACTAAAATGTTAGCAGATTTTGTTTTATTTTGCTCCAAGAGAATGTATTTCAGATTCAGTAAAACTGTTTTGAGTTGCCGCAGTTATCTGGATTGAAAAATGTAATTTTGTTTGTTATTTTAAACTTTTTATTTAAAATAAACTGGAGTCATTAATTGTACACAGAAAAACGTTAAAAATGCCATTTTTAACTAAAAGTGTGCAGTTGTGCACACCAATTCTGTTTAAAATTCAGAGATGTGAAGAGCTTAATGTGGAAATGCTCTGTTCTCCATCATTTTTTTATTTATTTATTTAATTTGAAAATCAAATAAAAAAAATGCCCTTTTTAGTGTTATTTTAAATCTCTTCAGTATTTAAAATGAGCATAAATTGTTTGTCAGTACCTCTGTTATTCTAAAATTTGTATTTAGAATAAACAGGAGTTTTTGTTTGCGTACAGAACAATTTTAAAAGCTGGTAATTCACCATAAAAATGCTGACTTCTCATGATGTATTTGAGAAAACTCATCTGTCAACGTCTTTTAACCACCAGGGGGAAGCTTCGAGACTTAATGTCATCACGAAGAGACTGATTTTGTTTATTCAGTATTTAAACTAAAAACAACCTTTTCAGAATTAGTTTCTAGTGTGTCAGTGATAAACGCTCGAACCACGTTCTTGTCAGAGACAAATCTATGTTGTTAGACAGTTTAGATGGCTTGAAATGAGTGTTTAAACTCTCAGTGAAATCTCAGTTTGTTTTGTCAGCGTGTGAACTGCTTGTCACCCGAAATGCACCAGGAAATGACGACACAAATAGGCGGGTCGACGCAGCGCGTCACCAGCTCTACCATAGACATTATATATAGTAGACCAAGCATAGCCTGCTCAAACGCAGGATTTAGGGCAGCCATCTTGGCGCTGTCACCCTTGTACTTTGCTGCATACAAACTAACAGAAAATGCCTCACCACTTCTTTGAAATAAGATCAATAATAGTGAGTGTAACATTTTTTCTGAATGCTCAGCTTAAGAAGGCAACAAGAATCCTTAGTTTCAACTGTTGCCTTTTTATTTTTGCTTTGTTATAACAGTTATGTGCAGTTCAGTCAGTACAAAATAACTTCAATAAACTCACTAAATCACAGTATATGAATAAAATAACATGGACCTCATTCAGACAAAGTTTTTGTGTACACACTCCCAGATATCACGTTTTTGTTTTAAAGGTTTCCAAAAGATAAATATATGTATATATATATATAATATTATATGTATGTATATATATATAATATTATATGTATGTATATATATATGTATATATATATGTATATATGTGTACTGTATATATGTATATATATGTATATATGTGTAAGTATATGTATATATATGTATATATATAAGTGTATATATATGTATATATATATATATATATTATATACTATATATTTACTGTAAATATATACTATATATATATATATTTATATATATACTGTGTATATATATATCTATTAGATATGCCTATAGATATAGATTTATATATAGATATGTGTATGTATATAGATATAGATGTGTGTATGTATGTGTATGTATATATACACTGAATATATATACTGTATATATATGCTGTATATATACTGTATATATATGCTGTATATATACTGTATATATATCTGTATATATATATATATATATATATATATATATATATATATATATATATATATATAATATATATATATATATATATATATATATATATATATATATATATATATATATATATATATATATATATATATATATATATATATATATATATATATATATATATATATATATATATATATATATATATATATATATATATATATATATATATATATATATATATATATATATATATATATATATATATATATATATATATATATATATATATATATATATATATATATATATATATATATATATATATATATATATATATATATATATATATATATATATATATATATATATATATATATATATATATATATATATATATATATATAATATATATATATATATATATATATATATATATATATATATATATATATATGTATATATATATATATATATATATATATATATATATATATATATATATATATATATATATGTATATATTGTTAATTCTACGTGAGTGAGGTTAGCCGCAGGATCTTGCGACAAGTCCTCACTCCAGCCTCTCCAGTAACGGGTTTTTTAACTTTTATCCTTGCACACGAGTATTACCCGATATGTCTCAAGATTAGTTAGGATTAAGGCTGAGACGAGGTAATTCAACCAGACTGTTACTGTCTTCAAATCTGCATGTCACACCCTGTTTCACTCCGCCGATAGCCCGACTTAGCAGAATGGAGTCAGATCGTATCCCACGGAGAAACACACATTAACGACAGATTACCTCTAGTAGATTGTTATTGTTATCCGTCTGGTTAGTTTTAGAACCTAGGAAAATAAGGTTCCAGGATATTGTTTATATCTTTTTGGCTAACACAACCATTTAAAACCTCCAATAATCTTGTTGTTATCTTTGAACCAAGTTTCCCATCATTTAATATCAAGGTGAGTCAAAGGAAAAATCCAAATTTGTACGTTTTTATGTTTCTTTATTATTTAGTTGCAGGGGAAACAGCATAAGCACTACTTACTACAGAAAAAGATTTAATCAGGTTACATGATTTGCATTTAAGAGAGTTAAGTGATTCACAGCTCACCAAAGATGTCCTCCACACGCTGGGCTTTAATGTGTTTTTAGCTTTAATTGAATTGAGTTCTACTCCAATGTATAATTTGTATAATCTTCTAAAATGTTGGTTTATTCTATAATAATCTGATTCCGATCAAATATGTTTAATCCACCCAGGTAATCTTGGTGTGTTCCAACTTGTGTTTTTATCTCCACCAGGAAAACTTATTTTAATCCTATCAGGAAATCTTGTCACCTCCAGGTGATGCTGTTGCACTCCAGTCAGAAGTCTGCACTCCAGCAGACTGAACAAATCTTTGTTTAATCCCACATAGGAAAAGCTTGTGTTTTTAATCCTTCAGGAAAAACTTGTTTTGTAATCATCCACTCTAGAAATCTTCATTTAATCCTGTTATTATCCAGTCAGGAAAGCCCGCACTTCCAACAGACTGAATAAGTCTTCGTTGTAATTCCACAGAAAAACTCCAGGTAATTCTGTCGTGTTAAAAATCCCAGTTGTAATCCATCAAAACTGTTCAGGGTTAAAAATCTGGTAATCCTCCTAGGCAAATCAATTATTCCTCAAAAGTGTTATCCATTCAAAGATATTGTAATCCATTCAGTTGTTCTGCGATGCTGATGAACAAGGCCTTCAGAGCAGGCCTGAGGTTAAAATTAGAACATCGTGTTCTCCTGGCTTTTCATCCAAGGTCAGTCAGCTTCTAGCTGGCAGGTCTCACTCCGTGGTCAGACCGAGTGACCCAAAACAATAACAGATTTTCCAATCTCCAGGATCCATTCGGCAAAATCAGCTTTAATCCATCAAAGATTGTTTTCGAAACATTCAGCTCGCTGCAGCCGCAACGAGCACTCCTTTTGTCCAGGAGAAAAACTCTTTTTGAATTAATCCAATTTTCCCAAAGTATCCAGCAAATTCAAAGAATCCTTCATGACTCAAGCAACTTCAAAAGATGTTGTTTTGTTCCACAAAAATATTTTTAGATCAGGAAAAATAGTCTTCCACAAAAAGGCAGCTTTTAATCCATCAATTTTTGTTGTGCAGCACTGATGATCAAGGCTTTTCAAAGCAGGCTGTGACAAGAAAGAACATCCTGTTCTCTCAGACTTTAAACAATCAGTACTCAGTGACCAGGTCTCCAAGCTGATGTCTTTCTTTACATCAAGGGTTCAGAAAAATAGTATATTCCTTTAAATGATGTTTTAATCCTTCATTGCTGTCAAGCTGACGAGAGGCCTTCAGCCGCAGTTAGAAGATGAACAGGGACACTGCGTTCTCCTTATCTTCCAAACTTTTCCAAACATTCAGCTTGCTGCAGTCTGATCTCTCGACGCACAAAACTTCTCTTTAAACTCTTCCAGATTTAAAATCAATCAACTCTCTGAATCCATCAAGGTTTTCAGCAAAATAGTATATTCCTTTAAATGATGTTTTAATCCATCATTTGTTCTGCGGTACTGACAAACAAGGCTTCAGAGCAGGCCTAAGATAAGAAAGCACACCGTGTTCCTATCTAAGTAAACAGCCTGTCAGCGCTCGGAGCTTCTCCCAAAATTACTTTAATCTTTCATCAAACAAAGTTATCCTTGTAGCCGATTTTCCATCCTCAGGTAGTAGCAGTCTTGTTGCTGTTATACTAAATTTAATATAATTTTAATGCTCTGGACAAGAATGGGAATATTTCCTTACCTTCTGTCGGCAACTCCACAGGGGCTATTTACCAAAGGCAAGGAAAAAATACCTCAATCCTGAATCAAGATTCGAAGCTATATTCCAGCTCTGCAATTAATCCAATTTTAAGAAGAGTAGCAAGGGATCCAGGCTGAAGCAAAAATATCTCCTTTTTTTTGTCCAAGGAGAATCTTTTTAGAAAATTCTATCTTCTTCTTTTTAGTTCCAGAGCGTCCTCTTTGTCCAGTAATATCCAAATGGTCTTCAAAAATCTTCAGCAAACTTCTCTTCTTAAACAGCCTTATTTATACTCAAGAAAAGGGTTTGACCCCCACTATTCTAGACCATCATGTCATTTTCCTGTCATTCTATTGGTCAATAGTGAGGTAACTTTTTACCCCTCCTCTCAGCCCTCACTGAGCAATGACATAATGTCTCCTCCAGCTGTCCCCCTCCTTCAGCAGAGAATGACCCAATGTCATCTGTCATCTGGCAAGGTTCCAACTTCTTCAGTCAGAAGAAATTTTCAACTTTCACCCAGATTTACTCAAACTGTGGAAAAAAACACTCTTTTAACGTGCTATGTAATGTTCAAAACTATATTTTTCAACCCTCAGCAGTGAAGCATCCTTTAGTTTGCTGTGAATCATAAAAGAAAACATAAAATAACATACATTTTACCCACATACACAATCATATATCTCAATTATAGGATACACATTTCACATAACCATTGCATGTCTGATTTTCTTTGTTGTAAATGCTTGCCCTTTCTAACAGGCTTTGAATCAACCTTGCAGCCTTCTTCTGCTCTTGCCAAAAGTGTACACTTTCTTATCTATCTGACCTATATTGCTTCTGCTCCCAAGCAGACCTCAGCTGTTTATCTATGTGTGTGTGTGCGTGCACGTGTGTGCTTGAGTGTACTCTGTCTGGTGAGAGGCCTGTTCATGTGCCTGTGTGTGTGTGCGCTAAAGCTGCTGTAGCATGGTTCAAAAATGCTCATTCAAAGATTACATTTTATTTCAATTATCTTTGTTTCAAATGCTTTAAAAACTCTTCATTTTTAACAGGCCTTAAATCACAGAGCTCTGTTTTAAGAGGCCTTCAGCTCAGTGTTCTTTCTATTTATTTTGGGGAGTTCTATTTGACAACACAGCAAAACACAGCAAAACTAACAGCAGAAAGGTTTGCCTCTGAGGCCTTCCTGCGTTTTTACTTGACCTAATTCTGTTCAGGCCTCCTCCTGGGCCTGAGTGAGCATGCATATATGACCTTTGCTGTGCGTGTGTTAATGTGAGGCCTGACTCAATCTTATATTTCTTATAGCACAGGGTTAACTGAACACACAACAACTCAAAGACAGTTTACTAAAATACAACCAAAGCCTAAAAATAAAAACATATGAGTTTAAAATGCCATATAAATTAAACTAATCTAGGGTTACTGACGGTGTGTTATTACACCCTGCTCTCAGCCCTGTGCCAAAGGCAACTTACCATGTGTGTGTATATGTGTTGTAAAGATTTTTGTAGCAGTATAAGTCTGTTTTCAACCCAAAAGTCCTACATATTTTGACACCCACTCCTTGAAAACAGGCGGTACTGCTCAAACAAGTCCTCTAACACTCATCGTGAATATCTCGTCATCTGTGTCCATGCCATCTGGGACCCCGAGATGTCGTCGTCAGGTCACGCGGGATCCTTGGTGCCTCTGGACCCTGGATTGCTGTTCGCTTCTTCGCAACATCCATCATGGTGTAGTCATCCTGGTCGGTTCCACGTGTGCCGCCCGGCTGAGGTGAGGTCGTCCTCCTCAGGTCATCTCCTCAGGTCATCTCCGGAGATCCTGTAGTGGTCAATGATTCTTCGTTCTCCCTTGTTGATCGAGCATCAGGATCAGCATTCTCCCTGGCCTCAGGCATCAGTGTTTCAGCATTCTCCCTGGCTTCAGATATCCTTCAGGCGAGTAGGCAGCATTGCCATCCACACCTACTGAAGCGGTGGTGTTACAGTAGGTCTTCAAGAATCAGGTCAGACTCTGAGTCAATGGGATCAGCTACTGCTGGTCTGACTGGGATAGCGTCGTCAGGTTCTTCCGGCTTAGCTGGGCCGGTTGTATCAGAACATTGTAAATAAGTAAATAAGTGAAATAAGTAAAGAAGTAAATAAGTAAACTACTAGCAAGAGCCGGGGAGGGTTTTTAAGCGGTGTTGGCTAAAATTATCAATTTCTTTCTGCTTTCGGAATCAAACCTCCTGGGTCGTACTTTGGGACTTTGCTCAGTAGCGTTGATTCTGGCACCGTCTTGTGTTTTACGGTGTGGACAGTCCTGACTTTTGGTTAGGTTTTGATGTTCTCCAGTTCGGTTTCTTCTGATGAAAGGAGGGACTTTGTCACAGTCCAGATGAATATTGCCCCAAAATTCCCAACGAGGGAGTATGGCTTGGCAGCTGTCATCCTTCGGTGGGGCAGGATAAATCACTTCAGCCTTCCAATATCCTTGGTGGCATAATCCCATTAGTGGTCTACAGCCCCAATCACAGTGCCATTCAGGGGTTTCTTTGTCCAGATGAATCCAGTTACATCTCGTTGTCCTTTTTATGTTGTGATTCAGGAGCATTATCCAGGTCACAATTCCTTCAGGCAAAATCAGTAGATTGATTACCTTGAAGTGGGGTTTGTCAGGCCCCGTTAGGTTCTCAGCCTCTACTGCTGACACCCATTCAGGGGTGTTTCTCAGCTGGTACATCCAAGCTGGATAGCCTGCTAGTCTTACTCTTTCCCAGGTCTTGGTAAGATTTTCAACAGTTTCATTTCTGTCCCATGGTACGAAGATGTCTCTTTGCGTGGTGTCCCAGCAGGTCATGTTTGCATATTTGGATCTCCCATGGGAGACTTTTACATGCGTTAGGCTCCATGGTCTGATTCCGGCTTGATACAAAATAACCAACAACATAACTAAGCCTATTAACACTACGAATCCCCGCAGCAGGGTTCGTAGACAAGTTGCTTTATCCATTCTCATAATCCTTAAACAGTCCTTAGGTCGGTCAGGGGTCGCCATATCTTCATAGATTTGTGGTACATCTTCATAGATGTGTGGATCTTCTTTATTGATGTGTGGATCTGCATCGCTGTTTGAATCATCTCGACTTAGTCTACTTTCCAGACTTGTCATGTTGAGAGAGTTTCTTTTCAAAGACTTTGCTTCTTTTAGCTCTGGGCTTCCTCCTCGAGCGCCTGTGAGTTGTGGTCACTCGATCTTTGAGGAGCTCCAGATATAGTGGAGAGGGGTGTGGCCATCCAGGTTGCAATCTTTACCATACCCACTTCCACCGAATCACCAGCCATTCGGTAGGTTCAGGCTGGGGTCCTTCCAGGTGCCATTTCTGTTGGGGTTTGGGTCCCCATTTCAATCTGATACTTATTCCTTTTATCGTCATGTAGACCACATTAAATATCCATGGTGAGGTTGGAGGACAAAGCTTAGGGTGATATTCTTCTTGAGGTTCATCCAAATGAGACTTTCTGGTATTTTTGGCGATCGGTCTTGAGTCTATTATGTCTTTCTCTGTCACTGCTCTTCTATGGGGTTCTGCATGCTACATGGTGTGAGGTGGTCAACCATCTGTGGGCGTTCCAGATTACCAATGTGGTCGCTTTTGACTCTCACTGGGACTTGGTCCTCTTTTCCTTTCACACGTCCTTTGTACAGTTCCACGCAGAGAGGCGATGGGTGTGGCAATTCTGGTCTCAACCCTCTCCACACCCACTTCCATTGGTAGACCCCCCAACATGCAGGTTCAAGCTGGGGGCCTTGCAGCCCACAAAAAGGTTCGTCAGATGGGTCCTCACCTCTTCGGTGCTGTTCCTCCGCCTCCCACAGTCTCTGTCTGAACATTTCCCTGGATTTTCTTCCATATTGCACATAGTGTTCACCCCATTCTTCCAACGCTGTTACCGTACTGACAAGTGGGTGTCCTCTGTACGATACAGTCGTCCTGTAAGCCATTCGTACTGGGTATTCTTCCCAATCGTTGATGGTTGTGCAGACTCGATCACACAGCATTCGTAGGGGCAGTTCAGTGTTTTCAACCACTATTTTGTTTGGGTTAGTTTCCCGGTTGTAGATGCTTATTTTCATAGCTCGGCTTGTTGTCCAAACCTCCAACTCCCCTATGGAGATCTCGCAGAAATGTGTTTGATGTGGCTCTCTGTAATTATGGCCCCATCTGATTTTGAATTGCATTCCGAGTACTATTAAATAGACAACATTGAAGATCCATGGTGTCCCCATTGGGCTGGGGTTGTATGGCCTTCTCCATGAGTCTTTTGTTACTGCGTAGTCAGTGATACCCCTAAGAGACCCTTTAGTTAGGTCTTTGTTCCTGTAGAACATTATACATGAGCAGTAGTAATTTTTGGTTCTGTTACAGTTTAGGGTGTAATCTTTTCTGGGATGGTCTAACTTTACTAGTTCTTTCCGTACAATTAGAGCTGGTTGATACGGTCCTGTCCTGGATCGTTGAATCAGCAAATTCCACACATAAGTGGGTGCCTCGTCCTCTGAGTCTGAGTCATTGTAAAGCGGGTCTCTGTCCCAGGACCAGCATGTTTCGATGATTTTTGCAGATTTTATATTATCTCTCCCTTTCCAGATATAATTTGGACACCTCACGATTTGATCTAATAATTCTCTACCTTTCTTTCTGCGATGATGAGATCCTTTGATGATTCTAGCGCCCCGTCGTTCAGTTTTTAGTTGTTCATTTCCTTGTTCATGTGCTTCCATTCCCTCAGAAATGTCTTGCTGGCCCAAGCGTTCAGTACACTTCGCTTTTTCTCTGTTTAACTGGGTTGGGACTTTTCTGTGTTTTCTTTATTGTCTTTGATCAGCTGTATTGTAGCTCCCACCGAATACACTCCCTTGTGTGGAGCCACGATCATCTGTACTGAGACTTTAATCCACTGGGTGGAGTCAGGTCTTATGGGCGTGTCTACCCTTTGTGCCTCGTTTGACAATTTACACAGTACTTTACCATAGTCCCCTCCCATTCACAGGTACAATCTTCTGGGCCTCTCTCACTCAATTTCCATAGTGTGAGGATCATTACTCTTAGTAAAACTGTGGTCCTACTTTTCACACAAATAAAGGTATCCACCTTTACTGGCTTCAGTTGTACTCCCGTACATCTTTTCTTTTCACCTCAGTTCTGAGGGGTTTATTTTTTAATCTTTATATTTTCTCTTCGCCTCAGGTTCTTCGCCTCAGAGGGGATAATTTCTTCATCTTTGTTCTTCACCTCAGATTTGAGGGGCTAATCTTTTCGTCTTTTATCTTCACCTCAAGTTTTGAGGGGCCTAACTTCTCCTGGTCCTTCCCACCAAATGGGTAGGCCAGTAGGTTCCATGTTGACTTCACAGCTGTTTTACAGCTTGTTCCACTTCATCATTTCGCATTCTGCTGACAGGTATCTTCTCTTGGCGTACTCCAAGGTCTTCAGAGCCCTACCTGCCCAAAGCTCTGAGGTTGTTCTTCTTAAGATAACTCCCCCGCATATAGTGGCCATTCTACGATAGGGGAGCATGGTACTTGGTTCATTGGCCATAATCCGGTTTCTGGTTTGAATTAGCTAGGAATTGGCTTCAGTTGCTCTATTTCCAGGATTCCCTAACTTTGTTAACACAACCGTGTTATTGTCTAATATTCTCATCACTTTGTCTGTGGCGTTCCATTTGTGCTCCACTGCAACTGCTGATGGGTGATCCTGTGCTCTGACCCACCCTTTTTGTCCAACCTCAAATGAAGTGTTGGAGGCTGGTTGTTCCTCTTTAACCTTGAGGCCCCGCTACTGTCCAGCGTGTTAAATTGACGTTGGTTAAGCTCCTCACCGGGGGAGGGTCTTCCAGCTCAACGCCTGTCATTCAAGGCTTGTCCTACTTCCACAGTTATAGTGCATTCCTTGGTATTAGCATGTTTAGCTAATCCAATGTGTTGGCTAAACCTATGGCTCTTTCTTTCTTTCTTTCTTTCAACTTTGCTGGCTTGAGTTGTGGGGGGCAGTGAGAAAACGCATCACCCCAAAAGTCTGACACTAGTGATCCACTTGTACGTTGTGACAGTGTGTCCCATCATCAGCTCTCAGTTCCTTTGGAAAGCCCAACGACCCACAGAATCGTTTCAGCATGATAGCAACACCGTTGCCTTCTTGTTTTTCTTACTGTTAACAAGTGCCACCCGTGACACCTGCCAGTTTGTTCATCCACTAGGTGCCTGCATCGTCCTGAGTTTGTATTGACCAAATACCACACAGTCATGCAGCACCTTGTGAATTTGCTTCATGGGAATCCAGAGCTCCTGACTCTCCAACTCCTTACGTGTAGGTTGTACGCCCGTATGACCTAGCCCTTCATGCACGCCACGCACAACCTCTAACACGTACTCCTGTGGGACCCTCGGCCCGCCGGGGTTTGTTCCCACTCTCGATCCCGACAAAAACGATCTTTCTCTGTTGCACATAAGATCCACTTCTTCATTCCTCTGCTAATAGTCTCCTTCTTTAGCATGGAATCTTCGAATCTAGCCACAGAGTCCAACTTAATAATCTGCTTCAACTTCTCTTTCCCAGCCTGGGAGAAGTCGCTCTCATTCATTCTTTGTTCTGTTACATTGGGGATATTTTCACAGGTTTTTGTACGGTCCTGTTTGCCAATTGAACTATAAGATGTCTTACTGCTTTCAGGTTTATGCGGGTCTTAGACACCTCTGCCCCAGAGACTATTAGGTAAGGTTTTCCATCCACTTTGGCATAGATTTCGACACGTCCTAATAATGTTTATCAAGGGTGACCCGCAACCTGTCGACCATTATTCAGCTGGTCCCCTATCCCTTCTCAGTCGGAATTCACGAAGGGCCTTTCTTTCATCAGGGGTCATTTTAGCATAGTCTTTTGAGGGCACATAGTCGCCCCATCTTCGAGGTGTTGTGTTAGCTGCCTCGGCTTGAAATCTCCTTTGTTGTTGGGGAGCCCTAGGGGCTGCTTTTTTCTTTCTTTGGGTTTGTTTCATCCCGTTTTTTCTCTTTTCATCCCAACACTGTTGGTCGAGGTCACAAGACTTTACTGCTTGATCGATCTTGAGGACCAAGGTCTCACCAGGCATCCCAATGAAGGTCACTTTTCTCTTACTTCCCTTTACTACCACTCTCAGAGCCCCAACATCCTTTTCTCGAGGAACTGTTCGTCCGAGTCGATTCCAGACTGATGTGGGGTGTTGTCCTTGATCCATGCCTTCTTTTGCCTGTAGGATTTGAGAATCCTCCGTCGTGGTAGTAGATACCAGCTCAGGTTTTAGTTCAGTTGGATCGTTCATGTCGGACTGGTCCACCAGTCCTACTGGTGCCACTCCCGTGGCCATTCTTCGTTTTTGCCGTCTCGAGTTGTCTGTTCCTCAGAGCCTCCCGGACTCTATACCTTGCGCTTCGGATGGGAACAGACTGTCTGCTTAACTTACCGTTTGAACCATGGTCAGTAGTCCTTAGTAAGCCCCACTTACCCCACCACTGCCTAGTAGTATAGGGGTACTTAGCTGGTAGCTAGTCCTGCCGTGCTACAACTCCTCTACCCTAGGAGAGTTGTGGTTTGGCGCTCGGTCAGTCCACTGATGCACGCCTTGTTATCTTGAGTTCTTTATGCTTTAAGCACGTTGGGCGCCATGTTAATTCTACGTGAGTGAGGTTAGCCGCAGGATCTTGCGACAAGTCCTCACTCCAGCCTCTCCAGTAACGGGTTTTTTAACTTTTATCCTTGCACACGAGTATTACCCGATATGTCTCAAGATTAGTTAGGATTAAGGCTGAGACGAGGTAATTCAACCAGACTGTTACTGTCTTCAAATCTGCATGTCACACCCTGTTTCACTCCGCCGATAGTCCGACTTAGCAGAATGGAGTCAGATCGTATCCCACGGAGAAACACACATTAACGACAGATTACCTCTAGTAGATTGTTATTGTTATCCGTCTGGTTAGTTTTAGAACCTAGGAAAATAAGGTTCCAGGATATTGTTTATATCTTTTTGGCTAACACAACCATTTAAAACCTCCAATAATCTTGTTGTTATCTTTGAACCAAGTTTCCCATCATTTAATATCAAGGTGAGTCAAAGGAAAAATCCAAATTTGTACGTTTTTATGTTTCTTTATTATTTAGTTGCAGGGGAAACAGCATAAGCACTACTTACTACAGAAAAAGATTTAATCAGGTTACATGATTTGCATTTAAGAGAGTTAAGTGATTCACAGCTCACCAAAGATGTCCTCCACACGCTGGGCTTTAATGTGTTTTTAGCTTTAATTGAATTGAGTTCTACTCCAATGTATAATTTGTATAATCTTCTAAAATGTTGGTTTATTCTATAATAATCTGATTCCGATCAAATATGTTTAATCCACCCAGGTAATCTTGGTGTGTTCCAACTTGTGTTTTTATCTCCACCAGGAAAACTTATTTTAATCCTATCAGGAAATCTTGTCACCTCCAGGTGATGCTGTTGCACTCCAGTCAGAAGTCTGCACTCCAGCAGACTGAACAAATCTTTGTTTAATCCCACATAGGAAAAGCTTGTGTTTTTAATCCTTCAGGAAAAACTTGTTTTGTAATCATCCACTCTAGAAATCTTCATTTAATCCTGTTATTATCCAGTCA
>JBBPBX010075602.1:0-17306 GCA_038048925.1 Garcialebias charrua | reverse complement strand
CAAACTTAACAATATGACAGCCTGGAAGTGTGGCTGTACAATCATATGTGAGCAGAGTGAACAGAAGGGGGCTCAGCACACATCCCTGAGGAGAGCCAGTGCTGAGGGTTATGGTGGAGGAGGAGAAGTTGTGGATCTTCACGGACTGTGGTCTGTCTGTTAAGAAGTCTAGTATCCAGTTACAAATAGAGGGGCTTAGTCCAAGTGTAGATAGTTTGTCTATCAGAGTTTGGGGGATCATGGTGTTGAAGGCAGATGTGAAGTCCACAAAGAGCAGACGCACGTATGAGTCCTTCTGATCCAGGTGGGTGAGAGCAGTGTGGACCACGGAAGAAATGGCGTCCTCTGTTGATCGGTTCTCACGGTATGCGTATTGATGAGGGTCCTCATTGATGTTGACGGTTGCCTTGATGTGGGACATGACCAGTTTCTCAAAACATTTAGCGACTATCGGGGTGAGGGCCACCGGTCTATAGTCATTCAGACCAGTCACTGTGGAGCTCTTTGGGACTGGGATGATGGTCGCGGTCTTCAGGCAGGTGGGAACTGACTCCAGTGCAAGTGAGGTGGTGAAGATGTCAGCCAGCACCTCACAGAGCTGGTCCGCACATTCCTTCAGAACTTTCCCTGGGATGTTGTCTGGTCCGGTTGCTTTATGAGGATTAATCTTTCTGAGACTGCCTCTCACTTCTGCTGCGGACACCCTGAGATGCTCTTCATCTGGTGATGAGGTGAGTCTGGTGCTAGCTGGTCTGTTTGGATCATCAAAACGTGCATAAAACTTATTGAGGGCATCAGGCAGAGATGGGTCCCTGGGGCATTGTTTGTTTTTGCCTTTGTAGTCTGTTATGCATTTAATACCCTTCCACATGCTCCGTGGGTCTTGTGAGGTGAACTGTCCCTCAATCCTCTGTGCATACGTGGCCTTGGCCTTCTTAATGCCATCCTTCAGTTCATTCCTGCTCTTTCTCAGCTCCTCTTTATCTCCTGACTTGAATGCAGTGTCTCTGGCTGCTAGCAAGGCGTGAACTTCTTTATTTAACCAGGGTTTCCGGTTCGGGTAGGATTTCACATATTTTTTTATGGATACATTTTCAGAGCATGTACTGATGTAACCCAGGACTGAGGAAGCGTACAATTCCATGTCCACTGAACTACCATCAGTGGCTGCTTCTCTGAAAACAGACCAGTTTGTCCTCTCAAAACAGTCTCTCAACATGGGGGAACTATCTTGAGGCCAGATTGTTATTTCTCTTTGTTCCGGCTTCCGGCGCCTGAGTGGAGGGAGTTCTCTTGGCGCCAGAATCAGAGAGTCGTGATCGGAAGATCCGAGCGCTGGGCGTGTCTTCGCCGTGTATGCCCCCTTTACATTTGTGAAGACTTGGTCGAGTGTTTTATCTCCTCTCGTGGCTGCGAAGACGTTCTTATTGAAGGCTGGGAGGGACACCTGGAGATCCACGTGATTGACGTCCCCGCAAACAATGAAAAGCCCCTCAGGATATTTACATTCCAGCGAGGTGAGTAAGTCGTGAATCTCTCTCTGGGCGTCATTAGCATTAGCATCGGGTGCTATGTAAATAACGCTGATTACGATCACTGAATAGTCACGTGGCATATAATGCGGCCTACATCTTATTGTGATCAACTCCACGGCAGCTGAACAAGCTCTTTTTATCACAGCACAGTTCGTGCACCAATCCTTGTGTACGTAAATACAAACACCACCACCTCGCGTTTTCCCCGTAGTCTCGATGCACCGGTCTGTTCTGAAGAAGAGCCGGTCGTCCAGCTCGTAAACAGAGTCAGGAGTGTCCTCAGAAATCCATGTTTCCGTAAGACAAAGCACGGAGCATCTTCTCATCTCCTCCGACGTGGTTACCCTCAAACGAAGTAGATCCATCTTGTTATCGAGCGAGCGAACGTTAGACAGGAAAAGAGCCGGCATCGGGGGTTTACCGGTTTTAGCGTCTTTCCGCATTCTCGTCATAATTCCTGCACGGCAACCCCGCTTCTTTCCTCGTGAGCAACGCTTTCTTTTCTTTCCCCTGGAGTGCATCTGCTTCCAGAAGGACGTTTTTAGCAGGTCCAATCTTCCGAGCTCTGATTTGAGTTCGTTGCTGATTTCAGCTGTGCCCTGTGGTAAATCCGCTCCAATTCTTAACAGATCAGTTCGGCTGTAATTCACCCGCAAAACACGCGCAGAGTCAGGTACAAAAACACTATTAAAATTACTAAAAACTAGAGATGATCCGGGAACTCGTGAAGCTGCGGCTGCACTGAGCGCGGCCATCTTGGTATTTAGATGAGCCACAATTGTTGATTTTTTTGTCAGATAGACTGTTTTTTCTCGTCAGCCTTGAGTCCTGCTGGTATTTTTGATCCAAAATGGTCAGATTTGTGGTCATTTCACTGGTCCGTGCTTATTAGCTCCCTCCAAGGTCGTTCTCAACATGCTGGCGAGTCCCAGAAGCTGCAGGTGGCTTACGATTTTCACAAATTGCTTCCATCTTACAGTTTAGCTTGTAAATCAGCTGATTTTGAGTGCTTGAAGCACAAACCAAACCTTCACACAGACTTGGCAGTTTTGCCATGGCCGAAAATGCTGCGGCCATCTTCTTCAATAGCTGATAAAATAAGAATCTGCTGGTGCCAAAAAGCAGAAACCCTGCTATGGTTCCAATTATATAAACTTCTTCGGTGTCCTCCTGAGACAATACGAAAAAACACATCAGCTCTCAAACTCCACCACGGATCCATGACATCAGAGAGTCAGAGAATCTTTATTGTCATTTGCACCGCATGTGGAACATGTGATGAAACAAGATTATGTACGCAGGGTCCCAGTTACATTCAACAATAAAATGTAAGATAAGAACAGTAATAACATCTAAGATATGAACTAAGAAAAACATAAACTAAAAATACACTAAGCACTAATATCATAGAAAACATTACCGGTACTCTAAACAGCAACACGAACATCAGTCTGCATGAGCAGATGGGCACGAATGAACACAGCAACATGAAACAGAACACAGCAACATGAAACAGATCAGCAGCAACATGATGTGATATTTCGCAGTGATTATTCTGGTTAGATATTCATGAGTCTAACAGCCTCAGGGTAGAAGCTGTTCCTCAGTCTAGTGGTTCTACACTTGATGCTCCTCAACCTCTGTCCTGAGGGGAGTGGGGCAAAAAGTGTGTGCTGGGTGAGTGGGGTCTTTCATGATACAGGTGACTCTCTTCCTGCATCTGGAGGTGTAGATGTCCGTGATGGTGGGGAGGCTGACTCCAACAGACTTCTGTGCAGCCTTCACCACTCTCTGCAAAGCTTTTCTTTCTGCAGTTGTGCAGCCTCCATGCCACACATTGATGCTGGAGCACAGGATGCTCTCCACTGCACACCTGTAGGAGGTGAGGACTGAGCTTCTCAGACCAGCTCGTCTCAACCGCCTGAGGAAGTAGAGTCTCTGATGAACTTTCTTGATCAGGCTGGTGGTGTTGTTGGTCCAGCTGAGGTTATCGTTCATGTGAACACCCAAGTACTTGTAACTGGAGACCACTTCCACCGTAGATCCTTTTATGTTCAGTGGGATGTGGGTAGGGATGGGAATTGAGAACTGGTTCTTTTAAAGAACCGGTTCTTTAGAGTTCAATTCTCTGGAATTGTAGGCTGCTTGTCTTAACGATTCAGTTTATCGGTTCTCTGACTTGTTCTACTGACTCGACATGGTGACGCATTTACGTGATGACATCACAGACATGCGCCGTATCAACATGGCGTCAAGGAAAAAGCGAAGACGAAACCAGGTCTACTTGCAACACATGCAAAGCGTCGATTACAATAAAGGGCGGAAATACTTCTAACATGCAGAGAGAAGCATTTGAGCACTCAGAATGAGGTGAGTTTGTACAAATGTACCGTCTTTAACACGCTGCTTCGTGACGCTGCTTCGTGGTGGTGGAAGCGGAGCTAACAAGCTAGCGTCCTCCTCTGTTTAAATGTTGCAGCACGTAACGTTAAACTCTTCCAGTTCCTGTCACTTGTTACTTTTTTGCTTTACTGCTTCCACTGTGTTGTATAAATAATCTCCATCTCATGTAATAACATTTAGCTGACGAGGATTGCCAGAGTCTGGCTGGCTCAGAGGCTGTTGCTAGCACACTTAGCTTTCAGGATGACGATATTCATTCATTCATTCATTCAACCTTTATTTATACAGGCTAGCCTCATTGAGTCACGGGGACTCATTTACAAGAGGGACCTGTCTCACTCACACCAAACAACCATCCACTCTCACACTCACACCTAGGGTCAATTTAGAGTCACCAATCAGCCTAACAAGCATGTTTTTTGGTCTGTGGGAGGAAACCGGAGTACCCGGAGGAAACCCACGCATGCACGGGGAGAACATGCAAACTCCACCCAGAAAGGCCCCGGACCGGGATTTGAACCGGCAACCTTCTCGCTGAGAGGCAGCAGCTCTACCAGTTGTGCCACCGTGCTGCCCTATATAATAACACAACACTCCTAAAAATGCCACCGTAGAAATGGGAGCAAAAACAAAAGTGTTGTTTTATATTTTTGTTCAGTGTGTTTCATTGTAGCCTCTTTCTGTTGTGAGAGCTTTTTTTGCTGCTCAGTGTTTTTAATGGTGAATTTCTTCTGAAGCTGGCAGAGCTGGGAGACGAAGAGGGAGGCAGAAGAGGATGAAGATGATAACTATGTAAGTTTTGTTTTTTGTAATGAAAGATGATAGATTGCATGGATTATTACACTATTTTAAAATTGAAACTTGTGAATTACAAGTTGTGGTTTTGTCAATAATTTCAGATGCCTCCTGTAAAGCAGCAAAAAGAGACAGCCCTAGAATAACTTTTTGAGGAAGAGACAGAAGTCCAACTGTATAGAAGCCTTTCACCCATTCCAACCATGGACAGCCCCTTAATACGGTAATGTTAATTAGGAATTATTTTTTCATAAAAGTTCTATTTTTATTCTGGTGAAAGAGCATTAAATACTTCATGCACACAAATGGTGTACTATATTTTTTTGCCTAACCCAATGAGAATTGATAACAGAATTGATAAGGAATTGAATCGATAAATGATATCGATAAAGGAATTGATATTGATAATTTCTTAACAATTCCCATCCCTAGGTGTGGGTTTGTTTGTTCCTTCTGAAGTCCACAATCATCTCCTTTGTCTTCTTCACATTTATGTGAAGGTTATTGTCCTTGCACCAGCTCTCCAGGTGTTCCACCTCCTGCCTGTAGCTGGACTCATCATTGTTTGTGATGCATCCCACCACAGCTGTGTCATCTGCAAACTTTACAATATGACAGCCTGGATGGGTGGCTGCACAATCATATGTGAGCAGAGTGAACAGAAGAGGGCTCAACACACATCCTTGAGGAGAGCCAGTGCTGAGGGTTAAGGTAAAGGAGGAGAAGTTGTGGATCCTCACTGACTGAGGTCTGTTTGTTAAAAAGTCTAGTACTACCCAGTTACAAATAGAGGGGCTTAGTCCCAGTGTGGATATTTTGTCCATCAGAGTTTTGGGGATCATGGTGTTGAAGGCAGATGTGAAGTCCACAAAAAGCATACGGATGTACGAGTCTTTCTGTTCCAGGTAGGTGAGAGCAGTGTGGACCACAGAGGAGAGTGTGTCCTTTGTTGATCGGTTCTTGCGGTACGCGTACTGATGAGGGTCTTCATTGATGTATGTTTTGATGTGAGTCATGACCAGTTTTTCAAAGCATTTGGCGACTATCGGGGTGAGGGCCACTGGCCGATAGTCATTCAGTCCAGTCACTGTGGAGCTTTTTGGGACTGGGATGATGGTGGCGGTCTTCAGGCAGGTGGAAACTGTCTCCAGGGCAAGTGAGGTGTTAAAGATGTCAGCCAGCACATCCCAGAGCTGATCGGCACATTCTTTCAGCACTTTCCCGGGAATTTTGTCCGGTCTGGTTGCTTTGTGAGGGCTGATCCTCCAGAAACTACTCACTTCTGTTGCGGTCACTCTGAGACGCTCTTCATCTGGTGGTGAGGTGAGTCTTGTGCTGGGTGGTCTGTTTGGGTCTTCAAAGCATGCATAAAACTTGTTGAGGGTATCAGGCAGAGATGGGTCTTTAGGGCATTGTACACTCCTTCCTTTATAATCTGTTATGCACTTAATGCCCTTCCACATGCTCCGTGGGTCTTGTGAGGTGAAATGTCCCTCAACCCTCTGTGCATATTTGGCTTTGGCCCTCTTAATGCCAGCAACCAACTCTTTCCTCGTCTTCCTCAGCTCTTCTGAGTCTCCAGACTTGAAGGCAGTGTTCCTGGCTGCCAACAGGGTGCAAACTTCTGCATTCAGCCAAGGTTTTGGGTTGGGGTAGCATTTAACATATTTTTTGATGGAGACATTTTCAGAGCATGTACTGATATATCCCAGTACTGAGGATGCATATTGATAAAGATCAACCGATCCTCCATTTTCAACAGCATCTCTGAAAACATTCCAGTCTGTTTTTTCAAAACAGTCTCTCAGCATGGAGCCACTGTCCTTGATCCAACATTTAACTTCCTTTTGTACCGACCGGTCTGGAGCATCTCAGTGGGGGGAGGGGGTTGGAACCATTAGTATGGATATGTGATCAGAAGAACCCAGTGGAGGCGGGGTTTGGCTTTGTAAGCATCCCTTACGTTTGTGTAAACATGATCCAGGGTGTTGTTTTCACGTGTAGCTATGGTAACATGTTGATTGAAGTTTGGGAGACAGTCCGTTAAATTCACGTAATTAAAGTCACTTGCAACAATGCAGAGACCCTCTGGGTGCTCACTCTGCAGTGAGCTGATTAAATCATGAATTTCTTGTAGGGCGTCATTAGCATTAGCTTCAGGTGGGATGTAAATGACCATGATAAGGATCACTGAGAACTCGCGGGGGAGGTAGTGAGGCTGACACTTCACTGTTATTTGTTCAACAGCCATTGTGCATGTATGTTTAATAACAGAACAGTTTGTGTACCAATTCTTACTCACATAAATGCACACCCGCCTCCTCTTGTTTTTCCCGTCATCTCGCTGCACCGATCTGCTCTGAAAAAGAGTCTGTCATCCAGCTGATACACTGAGTCCGGCGTTTCCTTTAAAATCCACATCTCCGTGAGGCAAAGCACCGAGCACTTCATCATCTCCTCCAACGCGCTCGCTCTCAGACGAAGCAAATCCATCTCGTTGTCCAGCGAGCGGATGTTAGAAAGAAAAAGAGATGGCATCGGGGGTCTCCCGGTTTTAGCGTCAGCACGCAGTCTCACCATAATCCCCGCCCGGCAACCCTTCTTCTGAAACCGGGAGCAGCGTTTTCTTTTCTGTTCGCTGGGGGCACCTCCGCCACAGCTTCCAGGTGGATGACTTTAAGAGCCGCATCCTGCCAAGCGTAGATTTGAGTTTGTTGCTGATTTTAGCTATGTTCCGTGGCAAATCCGCTCCAATTCTCATCAGTTCAGTTCGGCTATAATTCACCCGCATAAAACGTGCAGAGTCAGGCACAGAGTCACTATCAAAATTACTAAAAACTAGGAATGTACCGGGAGCCCCTGAAGTTGCTGCTTCAAGCACGGCCATCTAAAGAAAAAAAATAAAATAATTTTTAAAGCCTTGCCGCGCACATCTCAGTGGGGCATGAGAATTCTCCAGGGCCCTGTTGAAAAGATTTTATAGATTGCGTTGAAAGTCCAGTTGACCAGATCCGTGACAGTACCGGTAGTTTTTTGTATCAGGAAGATATGTAAATAGGAGCGCCGATACACAGAGAGCAAAAAAGCAGGAGGACAACGGGAGAGGGAAGAAAAAGTGTCCGCCTTGCTCGAGAGCGAGTGAGGACAATTCCTAATCACCCCAATCTTATTTTACACAACCCATATGTTGACAAAGACGATTCTATTCAGAGTGCCGAGTTACCCCAAAATTACACCACACGCGTTGCGGTTCCGCCCCGCTCCGGTCCGACCTCCGCAGCAAATACGCACCCATTATAATCAATGAGAGAGTTTACACTGGCTCCGCACGGCGGCGGTGAGCTGCGGAGAGCGGACGGCAGTCCGTCAAAATTAGAAATTTTTCTATTTCTGCCGGACGCCGGAGCTGTGCCGGAGTCAACTTTTGAAGATTACGTCGCACCAACAGGAAAAGGAACGAGCACAACTTCCGTATTTACAAAATAAAATCACCACGGGCGGACTAATCCTAGCTTTATACGGATTTATTTGTACAAAAATGCTGTCAAACTATCATTTATGACTATTCTATGACTAAACTATTATATTTATGACTATGACTACGCCTACAAACGCAATACAAGAAATAAATAAATAAAAAAGTATTTTATTCTGAAATGTAAACATCACTTCCTGTTGCTCAAACCATGTAGCTCATTTACGAGAGAAGATCAAGGCAGCAGTCTCTCTACAGTTGTTCTCCTTCTTCCACCAAATGAATTGTTTTGTTCTGACTTACTTATTTATCACTTGATTTATCGCGCGATCTCGCACGTGTCTCGGAGCGGCGCATCCAGGCGGACCTGAGCGGAGCGGAGGCAGTGGGCTTTGGACTCGCTCAGCTGCGACCTGCGGACCGGAGCGGGGCGGATCCGCGTGTGGTGTAATTTTGGGGTTAGAAACACATTATCCAACATTTTGTTCCTAAAGAGACTGAAGCAATAATAACTTTAGGGAAGATATGATTATTGAACACTTCACTCACATTTTAACTGTAACAATTACATGTAATCTTTGTAATTTTTTACATCTACCTATGAGCCACAACATCATAGCCACTGACATAGTATTTTGTATATTTTGTCTGCTTCCACAGCTGTCCTGTTGAAGTGAGATCTGCATTAGATTTATGACAGTATAACGAATAAAATCTCATCCGCTGCACATCCCGTTATATTGTGGAAATTGTGAGGTGGGGCTTTCATGAACTGGACCAGTTAAGTAGATCCCAGGAATGTTAATCTGAGATCTTGAAAATTTACTTTAAATTTATTTTTCAAAACATGTTTAACAAGTTCAGCTAGAGTAGTTTTTATTGTATCGTTCGTAAAACAGTTTGGTTTTTAATTCCAATGTGCATCTAAAAACAAAGACTCCTTGTGACCCCTTAGCTTACAGATGCTCTTTTTTTAGTCACTCTAGGTACAGTAGGTTCTGACCACTGAATTAAATGAAAAATGTCCATCACAAGAGCAGCATATCAAAATTATTTGATATGGTTATTTTTTATTTGGCTGAAATATCTAGCTGGAACTATGAATGCACAAAAGCAACCAATGTTTTATGCTTACCATGAGTTTCATTTGGCAGCTCCTCAAATTACATGTTCGATGTCACTTAAGAAGGAAAAAGATTCTGATTGTAGAAGGGCAGATAAGAGCTGAAACTACTAACCGGATTCCAAAAAAGTTGGGACGCTAAACAAAATGTGAATAAAAACTGAATGCAATGATGTGGAGATGGCAAATGTCTATTTTATTCGGAATAGAACATAGATGACAGATCAAAAGTTTAATCTGAGTAAATGTAACATTTTAAAGGAAAAAATATGTTGATTCAAAATTTTACAGTGTCAACAAATCCCAAAAAAGTTGGGACAAGTAGCAATAAGTGGCTGGAAAAAGGAAATTGAGCATATAACGAACATCTGGAAGACCAATTAACACTAATTAGGTCAATTGACAACATGATTGGGTATAAAAAGAGCTTCTCAGAGTGTCAGTGTCTCTCAGAAGCCAAGATGGTAAGAGGATCACTAATTCCACCATTGTTGCGCAGAAAGATAGTGCAGCAATACCAGAATGGTGTTACCCAACGTAAAATAGCAAAGACTTTTAAGTTATCATCATCAACCGTGCATATCATCATCAAAAGATTCAGAGAATCTGGAAAAATTGCTGTGCTTAAGGGTCAAGGCTGTAAAACTCTACTGGATGCTCGTGATCTCCGGGCCCTTAAACGTCACTGCACCTAAAACAAGAATGTCACTGTCAAGGAAATAAGAAAATGGGCTCAGGAATACTTCCAGAAAGCATTGTCAGTAGGGTTGGGCATCGAGAATTAAGAATCGTTCGGAACCGGGACTTACTGTCCGGTTTTCCCGGAAACGTTCAAAATATTAATTTGCGATTCTTATGTTTGATGCTAGTTCGCCGACCGGAAGTAGCCGCCAACCCCGAAGAAGAATTTGCTGCCGAAAACCAACAAAGAAGAATCCATCGGAAGTGTGCATCCGCGATCGAAAGCATGGCTTAACTTTAATAAAATGACCAGTCAGGTCAGTGCAGCACTTGCAATAATTTTCTATCATGCAAAGGAGGGTGGAGAAGTAAAATAGTGTCCCGTCTATAACGCGCTCCACCGGATTATTTTCGCTTCGTGTCCGACCGGAAGTTACAGTGGTCCGTCTGCAAAACGCTCCGCCGGACTTTTCGCTACCTCTTCGGCTCCATCAGGCTCCATCAGGTAAATAAATAAACTATAAACTACATCTCATACCAACATTAAGGTAGCTAACAAGTTGTCCTCCGCTTAAAGCGGTAAGTCAAATCAAATACAAACACGATGCTAACGTTAGCTCGTATTTTTTTCTTAGACAAACGACCTGAAATGGCTTCACAGTGTTCACCAGTGACTGTCCAAGGTAAATACGTCAGTGTAACTGAATGAAGAGTGCCACAGAACAGTTACAGCATATGTTGTGAAAAGGTTGCATCCCTTTTCAGATGTGGATTCAACTCCTGCCATGGATTGCACTTACATTGCACTCAGACAAATTACTACTATAGTTAGGCAAATCCAACACTTATTAACATTCTTAATCCATTTAAAGTTCTCTGTGTCTTTTAAAAATGTTTTAATGTCTCTAGTTTTCATTATTATATACTTTCTGTTTATGTTCTCTTTCATTCCATTATGAGTGAATGTCACAGTTTGAAGAATTATTGAATAGGTTAGTTAGGCAATAACAACAGAGCTAATAATTGTATACATTCTCAGTCTTAAAAATGATTTAATAATCTCTTTTTACTGATAATACTGATAAACCTGTTGTTTGTTTAGGAACTTCCTCCCTGCAGTCTGTCCAGAAAGTCTCCACTGGAGGAGCTTTTTGCTGAGCAAGAGGCACAACATAATGTCACAGCTCCATGTCCATGAAGAAACAAATGGAGAGAGGGCTGCAGATGTACCAGGACATCCCACCAGCCATTCTGTCTGAGGATCTTGCTGCTGGTGGTGGAACCAGGTTAGCCCATCAGTGGGAGCTCAGTAACATGACTGCAGCATCAAACACTGGACAAAATTATATGTTTAATAATAATAATATATGGTGGTGAGTCCTCCATGATGGCTCTAATGTGGACTGGTGAGTCCTCCATGTTGGCTCTAATCTGCCCTGTGAGAAATTCATAGTAAATTTAACAAAAAGGAAAAAGTTCATAGCATTAAATTCAAACAGAAGTTCAAATTATTTCATCCTGAAAGAACTCTGGCTAACTACTGTAGCTCTTTTATAACATGGAGTTAAACTCAAAGTAGTCTCCTCAGATAAATAGTGTTACCATTATTTTTATATTAAAGTTTCTGTTAACTTATTATTTTTATATTAAAGTTTCTGTTAACTTATTATTTTTATATTTGATTGTTTCTGTTCAGTGCCCTGAGACAACTTCTGTTGTGACTTGGAGCTATACAGTATAAATAAACTGAACTGAATTGACATGTCTTTTTTTTAACCCCGCCTACAAAAAGAACCGGAACCGGGAAATGAAAAGAATCGGAATCGAAACGAAGAATCGGAACCGGAATCGCTCAAATTCAAACGATGCCCAACCCTAATTGTCAGTGAACACAATCCACCGTGCCATCCGCCGTTGCCAGCTGAAACTGCAGTGCAAAGAGAAAGCCATTCCTAAGCAAGCCCCTCAAGCTCAGATGTTTGCACTGGGCCAGGGGTCATTTAAAATGGAGTGTGGCAAAATGGAAGACTGTTCTGTGTCAGATGAGTCACGATTTGAAGTTCTTTATGGAACACTGGGACGCCATGTCATCCGGACCAGAGAGGACAAGGATAGCCCAAGTTGTTATCAACGCTCCGTTCAGAAGCCTGCATCACTGATGGTATGGGGTTGCATGAGCGCTTGTGGCATGGGCAGCTTGCATGTCTGGAAAGGCACCATTAATGCAGAGAACTATGTTCAGGTTCTAGAACAACATATGCTCCATCTAGACGTCATCTCTTTCAGGGAAGACCCTGCATTTTTAACAAGATAATGCTAGACCACATTCTGCAGCTATCACAACATCATGGCTACATAGGAGAAGGATCCAGGTACTGAAATGGCCAGCCTGCAGTCCAGATCATTCACCTATAGAGAACATTTGGGCATCATAAAGAGGAAGGTGCGACAAAGAAGACCCAAGACGATTGAACAGTTAGAGGCCTGTATTAGACATGAATGGGAGAGCATTCCTATTTCTAAACTTGAGAAACTGGTCTCTGTCCCCAGATGTCTGTTGAGTGTTGTAAGAAGAAGGGGGGATGCCACACAGTGGTAAAAATGGACTTGTCCCAACTTTTTTGGGATTTGTTGACGCCATGAAATTTTGAAACAACATATTTTTCCTTAAAATGATACATTCTCTCAGTTTAAACTTTTGATCTGTGATTTGTGTTCTATTCTGAATAAAATATTAGATGCTGGCACCTCCACATCATTGCTTTCAGTTTTTATTCACAATCTGTTTAGTGTCCCAACTTTTTTAGAATACAGTTTGTATGTGTAGTGGGAGTTTAGATCATCCAAAATGTTTAATTATTCCTCTAATGTCTACTACACACACAACTGGTGCAGTTGCAAAACCAGCACAGGTAGACCTCTCAGTGTTTCTTGAATCTTTGTGTTTTTAAATGAATAGATTCATACACACTTTAACAGCACGACATAAAAACTTAGGCTATTTCATACTTATTTTCGTTTATGTATACTTTGAGAACTTCTCAAATTGGATAGAGCACATTCCAGTGGTTCAAACTTATAAATAGCACTCATAATAAACCACAGAAATATGCTGCACTGCTATCAAATGTCAAGCAGAGAAATTCTAATTAACCCCAAAACCCATTTGTCCACTAATGACCCCCTGCCTCATTTGTCATCAGATTTACAGCCCATTCTGCCCTATGGTCCTTTGTGTGGAGGAGAAGATTCTTGCAATTACATAAGACAGACGGACTGACAGGTGGCATTTTATTGGAGGGGTGTGATGGGTAAAGGAGCACCCATACAGTTATTGTAGAAAGTTTTTAAAGGGAACCTACCAATAAAAAGACACCTTGAAAGATATTCATCACAAAAAAAAATAGGACCAACTAAAGAAAATGTGAAGACGCAAGGTCATGTAAGATAAGCAAGCCCGGATTTTCGCAGGGGCTACCATGGGCTGGAGCCCCTGGCCCCGGGATTTTAGGGGCCCCGGAGCCTCCGGCCCCGCCCCCTAAGTTTTTTTTTTAGTCTCAAACACGTTGTCTCACACAGGAGAAAACTGTTCTTGTCAGGTTTCATGTAAAACTGGATGATTTTATCTATTCGCTTCAGCGCGGCTGGTCCCCTCCCGCGCAGTGCCGGCGGGGGAGGGAGGGGTGCGTGCGGCCGGTCCCGCTGCCGGCGGGGGAGGGGGGTGCGCGCGCCTGTCCCCCACCCACCGCTGGTGATAAGGAAGAGAAAGTGGAGGTGAATGGAGAAATAAAAAGTGCAGGAACGGAGGCAAAGGAGCTGGTGTAGGAGAAAGCAGGGGCGGCTGTAGAAGAGATGGAGCTGGGGGCCCCCAAACCAGGTGAAGAAACAAGGGAAGAGAAAAAAATGTTGAAGATGCTGCACGCGGGCCAGCAAAATGTGTACAGAGATGAGGGAGTGGACACAGTGAGGACTGGTGCTCTAGTAATAACAATAATAATAATAATCATCATTTTATTTAAAGAGCAACTCCACACCCTGTGGATCGGTAACTCCTCCTTCCAAAATCTCCCTGAAAATGGGTGTGTCGAGAGACAAGGAGGGGTGGAGGTAGAGTTGTGCTTTTGTTCACGCCTCCACCTGCAACAACCTAAAACAAATTAAACCTCTAGCCAACAACATACACCAAGCAACAACAAAGAATAAACATGTAGATGTATTTATCTATTCCACCCATTCCATCCAAAACCAAAGGCCTAAAAAAATGAAAATGAAAAAAAAAAAAAACCGCTTGTCAGGAGTGAAATGTAGCACTTCCATATAAGGTATGCACAGCTGCAGGACCTTCTCATCTCTGCAGGGGATTGGCTCTGCTTGAACCACCTTTGTGACATCAGAGTGTACAAGACACATCAGAGTGAACAGTCCTGACCAATATGAAAATTAAGGTGCAATAACCTCTGTTCAACCCAAAGGACTACCGTAAACACGTTTTTAGGCCAAAATATTGCCAATTAGCCGATTTACACAGATACGCACAATTATATGAAACTAAACACAGCCATAGTGCTAGATAACATTTTGAGCACATTCTAGGGAGTTTATCAGCTAAAAAAAGTTAATTTTGGGTTTAGTTCCTCTTTAAAAGCGCCTTTCAGGACACCCAAGGACACTTAACAAACCAATACAGTGTAATACAGAGCAAACATTATCAGTGACAAATTGAAATATAAAATACATAAAGGATATAAAATGGAAGATAAAAATACATTTAGTAAAGTTAGTGATAAGCTAGTCTAAAGAGATGGGTTTTCAGGGCAGTCTTGAACAGAGAAAGGGAGGTGGTGTTTCGAAGGTCTGGCGGTAGGGCGTTCCAGAGGTGAGGGGCAGAGCAGGTGAAGGCCCTGCTCCCCATGGTGGAGAGGCGGGCAGAGGGTACATGGAGATGTAGCGAAGAGGAGGATCTGAGAGAGTGTGATGGGATGGAGATTTGGAGGAGGTCAGATAGATAAGGAGGGGCAAGGTTGTGGATAGCTTTGAACGTGAGGAGTCTAGTCTAGTGACTCTGTGTCACAGACTGACTGAACCCCGTTATCCTGTGGAAACTTTACTGTCCTTCCTCAAACAGGCAAAAGGACTGAGAGGAGTTAAAGTTGAAAGTCACTTTCCAAACCTGAGAACTTATGACTCAGCCAGACATTACATAAGGCACAAAACAGAAACTGGGTTCACTGACCAAGAAATTTTCAGATTAAAGAAAATAATGATCAAAGTCAGAAAACAATTCTGAAAACAATTCTGAACAAATGATGAACACCAGCATTTTTGGGGCAGCACGGTGGCACAACTGGTAGAGCTGCTGCCTCTCAGCGAGCAGGTCCTCGGTTCAAATCCCGGTCCGGGGGCCTTTCTGGGTGGAGTTTGCATGTTCTCTCCGTGCATGCGTGGGTTTTCTCCGGGTGCTCCGGTTTCCTCCCACAGTCCAAAAACATGCATGTTAGGCTGATTGGTAACTCTAAATTGACCCTGAGTGAGACAGGTCCCTCTTGTAAATGAGTCCCCGTGGCTCAATGAGGCTAGCCTGTATAAATAATGGTTGAATTGAATTGAATGAATGAATGAATGAAATTTTAATTTTGTACCCATAACCTCTCACTCAACATGGATTCTTTTAAAATAACATCTTTAAGCTAGAGAGGCTGTGAAGCGTGCACTGGTTTACCCAAACCATTAAGTATAAAAGCATTGACGTTCTGCTTTTACAAGAGACACATAATGATGCATCAAATGAGACAGAGTGTGCAGGGAAGTTTGTGTTGAATCCAGGCAACAATAACTATTCAGTGATTTTATTTTGTGATGGAAGCATCATATTCTATAGTTTCAAACCCTAACATGTGGTTTTGTCTTTAACCAGTTCAGGGTTGTTTGTAGTTTGTGACAACTGGCATATTAAAGTTGTAAGTTGTGAAAACTTACTATTCAGTCATTTTCTGTTCATCATCTGAACCAAAGCAAAACAAACAAACAAACAAACAAAACATATATATATATATATATATATATATATATATATATATATATATATATATATATATATATATATACATATATATATATATATATATATATATATATATATATATATATATATATAAATATTATTTCTCACCCTCCGCGGGTGGTCTCCATCATTCTCTGAGCTCGGGTCCTCTACCAGAGGCCTGGGAGCTTGAGGGTTCTGCGCAGTATCTTGGCTGTGCCTAGGACTGCACATTTCTGGACTGAGATGTCCGATGTTGTTCCAGGGATCTGTTTTAGCCACTGCTCCAGTTTGGGGGTGACTGCCCCAAGGGCCCCAATGACCACAGGCACCACTGTGGTCTTCACCTTCCAAGTCTTTTCCAGTTCCTCTCTGAGGCCCTGGTATTTCTCCAGTTTCTCATGCTCCTTATTCCTGATGTTGTAGTCACTTGGTATTGCTACATCCACCACAACGGCTTTCCTCTGTTGTTTATCCACCACCACAATGTCCGGTTGATTTGCCATTACCATTTTGTCTGTCTGAATCTGGAAGTCCCACAGGATCTTAGCTCGGTCATTCTCCACCACTTTCGGGGGGGTCCCCCACTTTGATCTCGGGGCTTCCAGTCCATATTCTGCACAGATGTTTCTGTACAGTATGCCCGCCACTTGGTTATGCCGTTCCATGTATGCTTTCCCTGCCAGCATCTTGCACCCTGCTGTTATGTGCTGGACTGTCTCAGGGGCCTCTTTGCACAACCTACACCTTGGGTCTTGTCTGGTGTGGTAGATCTGAGCCTCTATTGCCCTGGTGTTTAGGGCCTGTTCCTGTGCAGCCAGGATGAGTGCCTCTGTGCTGTCCTTGAGTCCAGCTTTTTCCAGCCATTGGTAGGATTTCCTGATATCAGCCACTTCAGTTATTTGTCGGTGGTACATCCCATGTAGGGGCTTGTCTTCCCATGATGGTACCTCCAGTACCTTGTCCTCTGTTCCCCATTGTCTCAGACATTCACTGAGCACATTGTCTGTTGAGGCTTTGTCCTTGATGTATTTGTGGATCTTGGATGTCTCATCCTGGACAGTGGCTCTCACACTCACTAGTCCTCTGCCTCCTTCCTTACGGCTCGTGTACAGTCTCAGGGTGCTGGATTTGGGGTGGAACCCTCCATGCATGGTTAGTATCTTCCGAGTCTTAACATCTGTGGCCTTTAACTCCTCCATTGGCCAGCTAATTATTCCGGCAGGGTATCTGATTACTGGTAAGGCATAGCTG
>JBBPBX010075599.1:0-17306 GCA_038048925.1 Garcialebias charrua | reverse complement strand
TATATATATATATATATATACTGCCACCTTACCGTGGTGGAGGGGTTTGAGTGTCCCAATGATCCTAGGAGCTATGCTGTCAGGGGCTTTATGCCCCTAGTAGGGTCACCCAAGGCAGACAGGTCCTAGGTGAGGGACGAGACAAAGCGCAGCCCACAAGACCCCTTATGATGAGTAATATAAATGGAAACAATGTTCCCTCGCCCGGACGCGGGTCACCGGGGCCCCACTCTGGAGCCAGGCCCGGAGGAGGGGCACGTTGGCGAGCGCCTGGTGGCCGGGCTTTCACCCATGGAGCTCGGCCGGGCACAGCCCGAAGAGGAGACGTGGGTCCCCCTTCCCATAGGCTCACCACCTGTGGGAGGGGCCAAAGGGGTCGGGTGCATTGTGGAATGGGTGGTGGCCGAGGGCGGGGACCCTGGCGGTCTGATCCTCGGCTACAGAAGCTGGCCATTGGGACATGGAATGTCACCTCTCTGGTGGGGAAGGAGCCTGAGCTAGTGTGTGAGGTTGAGAGGTTCCGGCTAGAAATAGTCGGACTCACCTCAACGCATGGCTCTGGCTCTGGAACCAGTTTCCTTGAGAGGGGTTGGACACTCTTCCACTCTGGAGTTGCCCCTGGTGAGAGGCGCCGAGCAGGAGTGGGCATACTTGTTGCCCCCCATCTCGGTGCCTGTACGTTGGGGTTCACCCCGGTGAACGAGAGGGTAGCCTCCCTTCGCCTACGTGTGGGGGGACGGGCTCTGACTGTTGTTTGTGCCTATGCGCCGAACGGCAGCGCAGATTACCCACCCTTTTTGGAGTCCTTGGAGGGGGTATTGGAGGGTGCGCCTCCTGGGGACTCCCTTGTTCTGCTGGGGGACTTCAACGCTCACGTGGGCAATGACAGTGAGACCTGGAGGGGTGTGGTTGGGAGGAACGGCCCCCCTGATCTGAACCCGAGTGGTGTTCTGTTGTTGGACTTCTGTGCTCGTCATGGATTGTCCATAACAAACACCATGTTCAGGCATAAGGGTGTCCATATGTGCTCTTGGCACCAGGACACCCTAGGTCGTAGTTCAATGATCGACTTTGTTGTCGTCTCATCTGATCTGCGGCCGCATGTCCTGGACACTCGGGTGAAGAGAGGGGCGGAGCTGTCCACTGACCACTACCTGGTGGTGAGTTGGCTCCGATGGTGGGGGAGGATGCCGGTCAGACCTGGCAGACCCAAACGTATTGTGAGGGTCTGCTGGGAACGTCTGGCAGAGTCTCCCGTAAGACGGAGCTTTAACTCCCACCTCCGGGAGAGCTTTGAACACGTTCCGAGGGAGGCGGGGGACATTGAGCCCGAGTGGACCATGTTTCGCGCCTCTATTGTCGAGGCAGCTTATCGGAGTTGTGGCCGCAAGGTTGTTGGTGCCTGTCGTGGTGGCAACCCTCGAACCCGGTGGTGGACACCGGCGGTGAGGGATGCTGTCAAGCTGAAGAAGGAGTCCTATTGGGCCTTTTTAGCCTGTGGGACCCCGGAAGCAGCAGATAGGTACCGGCAGTCCAAGCGGCATGCGGCTCGGGTGGTTGCTGAGGCAAAAACTCGGGCGTGGGAGGAGTTCGGAGAGGCCATGGAGAATGACTTCCGTACGGCTTCGAGGCGATTCTGGTCCACCATCCGGCGTCTCAGGGGGGGAAAGCGGTACGCGACCAACACCATTTATGGTGGGGATGGCGTGCTGTTGACCTCAACTCGGGATGTTGTGAGTCGGTGGGCGGAATACTTCGAAGACCTCCTCAATCCTACTGGCACGTCTTCCACTGAGGAAGCGGAGCCTGGGGACTTTGGATCGGGCTCTCCAATCTCTGGTGCGGAGGTCGCCGAGGTGGTTAAAAAGCTCCGCGGTGGCAAGGCTCCGGGGGTGGATGAGATTCGTCCTGAGTTCCTTAGGGCTCTGGATGTTGTGGGGTTGTGTTGGCTTACGCGACTCTGCAATATCGCGTGGACATCGGGGGCAGTTCCCTTGGATTGGCAGACTGGGGTGGTGGTTCCCCTATTCAAAAAGGGGGACCGTAGGGTGTGTTCCAACTATAGAGGGATCACACTCTTAAGCCTCCCTGGTAAGGTCTATTCAGGGGTTCTGGAGAGGAGGGTCCGTCGGATAGTCGAACCTCGGATTCAGGAGGAGCAGTGTGGTTTTCGTCCTGGTCGTGGAACACTAGACCAGCTCTACACCCTCAACAGGGTCCTGGAGGGTGCGTGGGAGTTTGCCCAACCAGTTTACATGTGCTTTGTAGACTTGGAAAAGGCATTCGACCGCGTCCCTCGGGGGGTTCTGTGGCGGGTACTCCGGGAGTATGGGGTACCAGGCCCATTGATATGGGCTGTTAGGTCCCTGTACGACCGGTGTCAGAGCTTGGTCCGCATTGCCGGCAGTAAGTCAGGCTCGTTTCCGGTGAGAGTTGGACTCCGCCAAGGTTGCCCTTTGTCACCGATTCTGTTTATAACTTTTATGGACAGAATTTCTAGGCGCAGCCAAGGTGTTGAGAGGATCCGTTTTGGTGGCCTTAGAATCGCTTCTCTGTTTTTTGCAGATGATGTGGTCCTATTGGCTTCATCAGCTCGTGATCTACAGCTTTCACTGGAGCGGTTTGCAGCTGAATGCGATGCGGCCGGGATGAGGATCAGTTCCTCCAAATCCGAGGCCATGGTCTTGAGCCGGAAAAGGGTAGCGTGCCCTCTCCGGGTCGGGGAGGAGGTCCTGCCCCAAGTGGAGGAGTTTAAGTATCTCGGGATCTTGTTCACGAATGAGGGAAAACTGGAGCGTGAGATCGATAGGCGGATAGGTGCAGCGTCCGCAGTGAAGCGGGCGCTGTACCGGTCTGTCGTGGTGAAGAGAGAGCTGAGTCAAAAGGCAAAGCTCTCAATTTACCGATCGATCTACGTTCCCACCCTCATCTATGGTCATGAGCTTTGGGTTATGACCGAAAGAACAAGATCTCGGATACAAGCGGCTGAAATGAGTTTTCTCCGCAGGGTGGCTGGACTCTCCCTTAGAGATAGGGTGAGAAGCTCAGTCATCCGGGAGGGACTCGGAGTAGAGCCGCTGCTTCTCCACATCGAGAGGAGCCAGTTGAGGTGGCTCGGGCATCTGGTTAGGATGCCTCCTGGACGCCTCCCTGGTGAGGTGTTCCGGGCATGTCCCACCGGGAGGAGACCCAGAGGAAGACCCAGGATACGCTGGAGGGACTATGTTTCTCGGCTGGCCTGGGAACGCCTTGGGATTCCCCCAGAGGAGCTGCTCCAAGTGGCTGGGGAGAGGGAAGTCTGGGCCTCCCTACTTAGGCTGCTACCCCCGCGACCCGACCCCGGATAAGCGGAAGAAAATGGATGGATGGATGGATATATATATATATATAAAGAAAAAAACACAGTTGTTTATAAACACAACTGGAGCGACATGTTCACAGAGATATTAGTCAGAATGTAGTTTACAGTACAGTACTTATCTCATTTTGCCTAGTCAAAGTAAAATTAGATAGAAGGAGACATTTTAAAGCTTTTTTTAAATTTCATATTTACTCATTCATTTGCAACTGAAAAGCTTTGGTCTGAATTCAGGTCATCTGGACAGTTTTTTTCCTTCTATTTTTTAATGCTGAAACGTTTCACCTTCCAGCTGACCCCCGCCCAGTGTACACACACAAAAGGAAGAAAAAAAAGACACGGCGATGGCGTTGTAACAAGCGGAAAGCACTGTAGCGAATACAGTTTTCCAACAGTCTAAAATTCACAAAAATGCTGCCCAAAGCTGTACAGCAACACTGGCCGCTCAGCACATGCGTGTTAATGGAGACGCGTGCAGGCCTCGATAGACCCCTTTCACGGATTGCGCAATACCGGAAGCACCGCCATGTTGGAGACACTCTCGCTGTAAACACACAGTAGTTGAAGTCGGAGCTCCGGTTTTATTTCTGATTTGACCATGTTCTCTGTAAAACAAACCTCTGTAAAGAAGACAGAAGCTGCAGGAGACTATGTGGACCAGCTTCAGCCTGCAGCAAAGGAACGTCATTTGGATAAAATACAGATAATTGGCAGCTAAGACCCATACCGGCTGTCCAACATGTCAGAAGATGAGAGGACCTTACCAGCTGTGACCTACGCAGACATTGTGAATTATTTGGTGATTTATATTTAATTTTTAATTTGTCTGTGTACATATAAATATATTTTGGGTGTGTTTTTAAACACACACTAGCTATGTATTCTTATTGTAAATGTATGTGACTCATCACATCAGTCTGAGGATTGAAGCAAATTTTGTCAAAATGATCTTAGATCCCTGTTTTTTAAGCTACATTTGATCCCTGGATCAACCAGATCTGAGCGGTTCCAGAGAGCAATGCCTTGATTTTCCTTATTAATCCAGACTAAATGTGTAAATGTGTGTTTCAGTTCATTTTATAGAAGCTCTGTGCTGAACTACCTCAAAACATATTTTTTAAATAAACATGTGAAGTACAATGATGGCTGACAAGTGTTATTCAAAATGTTCAACTCTTGTACAGTGTTTCAACACAAATTATATAAATAACAGCTACTCTATGAATCTAATTACAGTAAGAACTTTGAGGTGCATTCTGCAGACATTTATCTTTTAAGATAATAGTACGAATGGTTGTCTTTATATAGACCTTTTTTTACCTTACAACTACTTTGAGTTTGGCAGAATATTTTCTAGTCAATACAAAAAGTGCACAAACAAAATGGTTAATGATGGAGCCAAGATGGTCTAGTGGCAGGGTTTTTGACTACGGACCCGAAGGTCGCGGGTTCGCGCCCCGGCCACTACCCACCTTGGGTTGTCTATGAGTGCACACCTATTTCTCCAGCTCCCTGGGCGCTTTCGGGCTGCTCACTGCACCACCTGGTAGGTGGTTGGGTTAAATGCAGAGACGAATTTCGTCTGTGTATGGGAAACATACGCAGATGACAGGAATAGACATTATTATTATTATTATTACATAATGTCATTTATTCTGTTTAAAAGAGAGGTTTTCTAAATCGACGTGAGCTATACAGTATCAGCACCACTATGTGAAACATATGTTGTAATATGTAAGTCGTCTTGTTTGCTCACGTCTGTGTGATATCCATTACAGAAAAAGCATAATCAAAATTACATTCATCAAATCAATACATAAACAGTAATGATATAGTAATTCATGCTCAAATCAAAAAAGGCGTTCAATACAGGATCAACTGGACTTTATTTGTTACTAATAAAGTCCAGTTGATCCTGTATTGAACGCCTTTTTTGATTTTATCATGTCCTGGACGACTGAGAATCTTCACCAGCATCATGCTCAAATAAAGAGTGCAGTGAATGAAAAATCATGTCTGCCCCATATTTGCAAAAACAACTTCAAAGTAAAGGTGGAACAATGTAAAATAAAAATAAAAAAGGTTCACATCAGCTATCACTCTTCTATCCACTTGTTCTTTTTACAATTCATGCAGCTACTCATAACCCACCAAAGGTGATTAACCAAGGCACAGCACACAAAGCCAATCATATCGATTAATGCAACTTTTTCTGGATATCTACATGTTTGAAAATCAATAGGTAGAAGAGGGCCATTCAAGATTGTGTATTTTTGTCTAACACAGCCTATGACACGTTCAACATGGATTCTAACATGTGCTATTTGCCATGTTTTTTTTAGTTCTTTTTTGTCGTCGGTTGAAGCGTTCAGCTGCCAGATGTCATCCCACCATCAGCACCAACTACAGACTTCTCTGCAGCACACGTCTTCAGTGAAGGCACCCAGTCTGGATCATCCTTGCTGTACAATGGAGCACGTCTGCCTAAGAAAAGAAAAAACATAATAAAATAAAAATTACTTAAATGAAGTTGTAAATAATTGGTGTGTTCATATGCATATGAATTTCAAAACAGGATTTACAACATAGCACCGGATTGTCAGTTGTCAAACAACACAAGAACAGTTAATTTAGGTTATTGTATGTGCTTCTTACATATTTAGTGTTTGTATGTATTTTTTGCTTTTCAACTTGAGAGCTAGGTGTGTAGTTTATCATGACAGTGCTCTTGTCATGAGTGTCATGTGCTCTTATGAATTTTGAATAATCAGCATAAACAACTCAACAACTGAAAGCTTTGTTAAGCTTTCAGTTGTTGAGTTGTTTATGCTATTTGTAAAAAACAAATAACTCAACAAAAAAATTTAACGTTCCATGTACATTTTATGCAGCACAGTTAAAGGATTGTAATAATAATAATAATCATTTTATTTAAAAGCGCCTTTCAGGACACCCAAGGACACTTAAACCAATTCAGTTCAAACATTATCAGTGACAAATTGAAATATAAAATACATAAGGATTATATAATATAAAATACATTTAGTAAAGTTAATGATAAGTCTAAAGAGATGTGTTTTCAGGGCTGTCTTGAACAGAGAAAGGGAGGTGGTGTTTTGAAGCTCTGTCCTCGTGCTCAATAAACTTATGATTCGTGTAATGCCCTAATTCACTGTAATCTACTTTAAGAAATATATTACCTGACACAAAGTGTGCAGAGCAAATTCGGATGTTGCTCAATCCAAGTTCTGGTTTAGGCTGGCAGCCACAGACGTCGACTTTCCTCTGTTAATTGCTGAGTTACTTCACCTTGATTTGTGATCACGAGTGGTAATCTGTAAAACAGAAGGCTTTTTCTCTCAATCTGACCGATTGTGGCAGCCATGGACACGACAATAATTCACCATTTTTTGATTTTGTGTGACCAGACGCGACGCACCACTACAATAGCTTTGAGGCTAACACAGCTATGTCGCCAAGATGGCTACTTCCGGTATATTTCCAGGGTTGATGACGAGACGTGAAAGGGGTCTATAGGTAACCAGGTTGCATTTCCTGTGTTCCATGACTCTTGATGACATCATGCGTCATGGAACACAGGATGATTGATGTTCATGGAACACAAGATGATGCTTGATGACATCATGCATCATGAATGATGTTCATGGAACACAAGATGATGCTTGATGACATCATCACTTAGTTTTGATGATGCCTTTGATGTTGCCTTTGATGTGTCACTTGGAAAAGTTTATATATATGAGACATTAGTTTTTGGTGGAACATAGTTTTGGAAGACGCAGTTAAGTTCACATGTTCTTTTAACATTCTGGTGTTTGAAAATGGCCAAATACGTTGAAAGATTCACTTCAATCTTTAATAAAAATTCAGCCTTTCAAGCACAAGTCGGTGCCCCTATTACAATTAAGTCAAACATATACAATGTTGTGGAAATTTTAGGACAAGGTCACTTTGGAGAAGTCGTCACTTGCAGAAAAGAGAAAACTGAAAAAATGCTTGTTTTGAAATGCGTAAAGAAAAAAAACTATTACCGTACAGAAGAACGAGAGGTCAATGCTTTACATCGTCTCAGAAGTCTAAATCCTGACAGAAATCATATTGTTAAGTTTATTGACAACTTCATATTTAAGGATCGTGTCTGTTTAGCTTTTGAAAAACTTGATTTCAACCTCCAGGACTTCATGAAAAAACGAAATTGTACACCTCTTAAGCTAAGCGAAATCAGAGGAATTGCCCACCAGATGCTTGTAGCTCTGAGAGCACTGAAATATGCTGGAATTACACATGCAAATGTACGGCCTGAGAATATTTTATTTGTGAATCATCTCTCTCAGCCGTTCAGAGTGAAGCTGGCAGGTTTTGGGACCGCTGTTGAGACAGTCAAATTATCGGAAGTCACTCTCCCTGTGTTTTGGGGCTATAGCGCACCAGAAATCTTCTGGGATTATTCGCTGGATGAAAGCATTGATACGTGGAGTGTTGGCTGTTTGCTGGCTTATCTATTTCTTGGTCAAAGTTTGTATCCAACGGACTGCGAGTACAATTATTTGAAGTTTGTTGTTAAACTACATGGCAAACCAGCTGATTCTTTCCTTGAGAAACGATGGCAAACTCGGCGCTATTTCACTCAAGATAAAACGGAAGATAATACATGGAGATTTAAAACAACCCAAGAATATTACAAAGCAACTGGAAAGAGAATTAAAACCAGAGAGTGGACTTATGATCATTTAGAGTCGCTAGATGATTTAAGAAAAACACATGCAGACTTAGATTCATCTGAATTAGAGGATTTGGAAGCATTTATAGATTTCCTTAAAAACCTGTTAAAATTAAATCCACAAGACAGGGACTTGCCAGACTATGCACTCAATCATTGGTTCATTACAATGGAACACCTTCAGAAGAGCAATCTTGCCCCATATAGAATTTTAGCATATAGATTATTGCTTAGGTGTGGAATTGAGAGCTCAGATGATCGAGAATACTTCCCAGACAGCAAAAGTTATGTGGGCCGGATCTGGACCAAATGTATGAAAACATTTGGCCCGCATTTGTAAAATGGATCCGGCCCGGTGTCTTTTTGTCCAACGGGCCAAAACTGGCCCGGATGTGGATTGCGGATCTGGATTGGATCTGGGCCGGAGGTGGGCCAGAAGTGCTACAAAACTACTGCATTCGGCCCAAATGTGGCCCAGATACGGAATCCTTGTTTAGTTTTTAGGCAAATTTGGCCCAGATGCGGCCCAGATGCGGCATCCTCATTTCATTTTTAGGCGGATTTGGCCCAGGTCCGGCCCAGTAGAGTAAGTCGAATCTCAAAACGCGGCCCAGATCTGGTTCAAACCCGCAATACAGATATGTACAACAGGTCTAAATAGAGCACACACAAAATATCCACATAAGTTGTTGCTTAAAAACTGTTTATTCATGAGCAAAACAAATTCAAAAATGTTAAAAAGTTAAAATTGATAACAATGATAACATAACAACCTTAATAATAAAAGAAACTACAATTACCAGAGGTATGCATCATAAATACCATGATCTGCTTCTGTATGACAGTTTCAGTGTCTTTCAGTCATTTTAAGAGTCAGTCACAGCAGAGGAAAGCGACGTCCTCACTCATCTGTGATGAATCTCCAAATGCAGGACTGTCTGTGGCAGAGATTCACCTTAGCACTTTGTGGAAGATGTGAGGTTTCAAAGTCAACTTTTATTGTCAGAACTGCAATATGTACAGGACATAAACAGGATTGAAATTGCATTTCTCTCTCAGTCCCTCGGTGCAAAAGTAACCATTTAAACACTAAAACACTAAAACATTTAATAAACATAAGCATAAAATAGTAAAAGTGTAACACTGTCCTGACAGTTACACCAACACTAAAACACTAAACATTTAATGACATAAGCATAAAATGAAATGATAAAAGTGTAATACTGTCCTGAGTTATTGCATAGTAGTATAAAAAGTATATAAAGTGTATCTATAAAATAAACTGAAGGTTCTAGCATTGACATTTGCAAAGAGTGGCAAAGCAGCATATGAGTTAATGTACACAGTATATGTATGAGGTAGTTGATGTTGGTATAGAGGCAAAGTGGCATATGCAGTAAGGCACATTGGGCATCCTTAAATAAGGCTAGTCAGAGAATACTGTATATGTATCAGCAGTAGTGTAGATATAAAAGTAGTGTAAATGTAAACAGTAGTAATAAATGTAAACAGTATTAATGTAAACAGTGAATATAAACAGTAGTATGACTATAGGCAGTAATGTAATACAAACAGTGCAAATATGAGAAGTAGTGCAAACTGAATGAGCACATGACTGAGAGTTTAGTGAATAACCCGTTTGATGACACAGGGACCAGTGTTAAAATCTTTGTGTTGTGTGGTAATGTGTGAGAAAGTTTTTTGTGTTAAGGCAGTTCAAATGGGAGGGGAGGCAGAGCAGGCAGAGTGTTTAGCATCCTTACTGCCTGATGAACAGAGCTGTCTCTCAGTCTGCTGGTTCGAGCCTGGAGACTCCTCAGTCTCCTCCCTGAAGGCAACAGTCTAAAGCAGCTGTGTAGTGGGTGTGTGGGATCACCTGCCATGCAGTGGGCTTTCCGAGTGAGGCGTTTGCTGTGTAAGTCCTGCAGTGAGGGGAAGGAGGTGCCGACGATCTTCTCAGCTGCTCTCATGATGCGCTGGAGGCTCTTGCGGCAGGATGCAGTACATGCACCAAACCACACAGTGATGCAGCTGGTCAGGACACTTTCTATGGCACCTCTGTAGAAGGTGCACATGATGGGGGTTGAAGCTCCAGCCCTTTTCAGCTTGTGGAGAAAGTAGAGACGCTGGTGAGCCTTCTTGGCCAGTGCTGCAGTGTTCCTGCTCCAGGACAGGTCCTTTGAGACGTGCACTCCCAGGAACTTGGTGCTGTCCACTCTCTCCACTGCGGTGCTGTTGATGGTCAGAGGGGCATGTTGGGCATCCCTCTTCCTGAAGTCCACGACAATCTCCTTTGTCTTCTCCACGTTGAGAGTGAGATTGTTGTGTCCGTACCACAAGGCCAAGCGGCTCACCTCGTTCCTGTAGTCCGTCTCATCGTTGTTGCTGATGAGACCCACCACTGTTGTGTCGTCCGCAAACTTGATGAAGTGGTTGGAGCTGTATGATGGTGTGCAGTCGTGTGTTAGCAGGGTGAATAGAAGGGGGCTCAGTACACATCCTTGTGGGGTCCTCATTGCTAGCAACATTAGCATTTGGAGGTCAGACAGGAGCCTAAGAAAAGCACAAAGAAAAACAAGATTATAACCAGGCAATACCAAAAAACAATATAATAAAACAAAACAGCCAGCCACTAGGGAGCACAAGCCATTGTATCTCTTGTGCCGGTCCCAAGCCCGGGTAAATGGTGAGGGTTGTGTCAGGAATGGCATCCGATGTAAAACACTTGCCAAAACCATAATGCGAGTTCATCAAAGTGAAACCATACCAGATCGGTCGAGGCCCGGGTTAACAACGTCCGCCACCGGTGCTGTTGACAAACAGGGTGCCGGCGGAAATTGTACTACTGTTAGTCGAAGACGCCGAGGAGGAAAACGTGTCAGGAGACAGAGGGAGAGGAGGAAAGTGAAGAATGTAGGACTGAGGGTTGCAACTCTAAATGTGGGGACAATGACAGGCAAAGGTAGAGAGCTGGCTGACATGATGCAGAGAAGAAAGGTAGATGTTTTATGTGTCCAAGAGACCAAGTGGAAGGGCAGCAAGGCTCACAGTATTGGAGCAGGGTTTAAACTGTTTTACCATGGTGTGGATAGAAAGAGAAATGGAGTAGGGGTGGTCCTGAAGGAGGAGTTGGCAAAGAATGTAGTAGAGGTGAAGAGAGTGTCAGATAGGGTGATGTGTCTAAAGGTAGAAGTAGAAGGTCTGATGCTAAACATAGTAAGTGGTTATGCTCCACAGGTTGGATGTGATGGGGAGGAGAAAGATAAATTTTGGAAAGATTTGGATGAAGTGATAGAGAGTATTCCCAGGGAGGAAAGAGTGGTGATTGGAGCAGACCTGAATGGACATGTTGGTGAAGGAAACAGAGGGGATGAGGAAGTGATGGGTAGGTTTGGTGTCAAGGAAAGAAACCAGGAAGGACAGATGGTGGTGGATTTTGCCAAGAGAATGGAAATGGCTATAGTCAATACCTATTTCCAAAAGAGGGAGGAACATAGAGTGACCTATAAGAGTGGAGGAAGGAGTACACAGGTCGATTACATTCTGTGTAGAAGAGGAAACCTGAGAGAGATTGGAGACTGTAAGGTTGTAGCAGGGGAGAGCGTGGCCAGACAGCATCGGATGGTTGTGTGTAGAATGACTGTTGTTGCGAAGAAGAGAACAAGAGTAAAACCAGAGAAGAAGACCAAATGGTGGAAGCTAAAGAAAGAAGAATGTTGTGAGAAATTCAGAGACGAGCTGTTAAAGGCTCTGGGTGGTAAGAAAGAGCTTCCAAGTGACTGGGCTACTACAGCAACAGTAATTAGAGAGACAGGTAGGAAGGTACTTGGTGTGTCATCTGGACAAAGAATGGAAGATAAGGAAACCTGGTGGTGGAATAGTGAAGTGCAGGACGCCATTCAAAGAAAGAGATTAGCCAAGAAGAAATATGACTGTGAGAGGACTGAAGAGCGGAGACAGGAATATAAGGAGATGGGACATAGAGCAAAGAGGGAAGTAGCTAAGGCAAAGCAGAGGGCGTACAATGAGTTATATGGGAGACTGGACACTAAAGAGGGCGAGAAGGACTTGTACCGATTGGCAAGACAGAGGGATCAGGCTGGAAAGGATGTGCAGCAGGTTAGGCTTATTAAAGATGGGAATGGGAATGTTCTAACAAGTGAGGAGAGTGTGATGGGAAGATGGAAGGATTACTTTGAGGAGCTAATGAATGAAGAGAATGAAAGAGAAAGAAGAGTGGAGGTAATAGAAACTGTGGACCAGGAAGTGGGAAAAATTAGTGAGGGTGAAGTCCGGAAAGCTCTGAAAAGAATGAAGAAGGGGAAGGCAGTAGGACCTGATGACATACCAGTGGAGGTTTGGAAATGCCTTGGAGAGATGGCAGTGAGGTTTTTGACTCAAATATTTAATGGAATATTTGAGGGTGAGAAAATGCCTGAAGAATGGAGAAGAAGTGTGCTGGTTCCCATTTTTAAGAACAAGGGTGATGTACAGAGTTGTAGCAACTACAGGGGAATTAAGTTGATGAGCCACACAATGAAGATCTGGGAGAGAGTTGTGGAAGGAAGGCTTAGACAAGGGTGATGTACAGAGTTGTAGCAACTACAGGGGAATTAAGTTGATGAGCCACACAATGAAGATCTGGGAGAGAGTTGTGGAAGGAAGGCTTAGACAAGAGGTGACTATCTGTGAGCAGCAGTATGGTTTCATGCCAAGAAAGAGCACCACAGATGCCATCTTTGCTTTGAGGATGTTGATAGAGAAGTACAGAGAGGGTCAGAAAGAACTCCATTGTGTGTTTGTGGATTTAGAAAAAGCATATGACAGGGTGCCAAGAGAAGAGGTGTGGTATTGCATGAGGAAATCTGGAGTGGCAGATAAGTATGTTAGACTGGTACAGGACATGTATGAGGACAGCAGGACAGTGGTGAGATGTGCTGTAGGAGTGACAGATAGCTTCAAGGTGGCGGTGGGATTGCATCAAGGATCGGCTCTGAGCCCCTTCTTGTTTGTTCTGGTGATGGACCGACTAACAGATGAGGTCAGGCAGGAATCCCCATGGACTATGATGTTTGCAGATGACATTGTGATCTGTGGTGAGAATAGGGAACAGGTGGAAGACAACTTGGAGAGGTGGAGGTATGCACTTGAAAGAAGAGGAATGAAAGTCAGCCGTAGTAAGACAGAGTACATGTGTGTGAATGAGAGGGAGGCCAGTGGAACAGTGAGGCTACAAGGAGCAGAGGTCACAAAGGTGCAGGACTTCAAGTACTTGGGGTCCACTGTCCAGGAAAATGGGGAATGTGGTAAAGAGGTGAAGAAGAGAGTCCAGGCAGGATGGAGTGGATGGAGAAAAGTTTCAGGAGTGATTTGTGACAAAAAGGTGTCAGCAAAGGTCAAAGGAAAAGTTTACAAGACAGTGGTGAGACCAGCTATGTTGTATGGTCTGGAGACAGTGTCATTGACAAAAAGACAGGAGAAAGAACTGGAAGTAGCAGAAATGAAGATGCTGAGGTTCTCCTTAGGAGTGACAAGGATGGATAAGATCAGGAATGAGATCATCAGAGGTACAGCACATGTTGAACAACTGGGAGATAAAGTTAGGGAGGCCAGACTGAGATGGTTTGGACATGTCCAGAGGAGGGACAGTGGGTATATTGGTAGAAGGATGTTAGAAATGCAGCTGCCAGGAAAAAGACAAAGAGGAGATATATGGATGCAGTTAGAGAGGACATGGAGGTAGTTGGAGTGAGGACAGAGGATGCAGAGGACAGAGTGAGGTGGAGGAGGATGACTCGCTGTGGCGACCCCTGAAAAGGGAAAAGCCGAAAGAAGAAGAAGAATATAATAAAACAAAAACAAACAAACATAAGAAATTGTCATAACTTACGTGTGCATGTAGTCAGCTGGAGGCTCTCAACACATTTAGTCAAGTATTAGAGAATTCAGTGAGGCCTAGGTCAGAGGATATGGACATCAGAGATTGTAAAATAAATTCAAATCATGCAGGTAACAATTAATGAAGAACCCCAACTGACATAATTAGAAGTAAAAGCCAAAATACTGTATATAAAATGACCAATAAATACACTTGAAATGCATCAATTAAATTAAAAAAAGGAGAACTTTACCTCATGTTTTATAATTTAATTTACCTTCATATTTATTTTTATGCTTTGTTCCAATAAACTTTACATACTGTTTTTAAAAACATATTTTTGTGTTCCTTTTTACTTGTATCTGCATTTGTGCCTCCCAATATTTATATTGTAAATATTTATTTATTTTATATTTATTCCCCCAAAAGTCTTTTTATTTCCATGTGTTTTTACACTTCTCTGTCACCCGTTTTTACTTCATCTTATGTATTTCTGTCTCATGATGTAAATAAGGTGGGCAGAGCTTCTTGGGTCAGCTCCACTTCTATTGGTCAAAAAAACAGGAAGGAGCAGGATCCATGTGTAGATCTACTGTGCATGAAGCAGAAATGCATAAGGTAAAGTCAAAACAGGAGACATAGAAATGTAAGACCCATTTAAAAAAGAAAAACTTGTGGGAAAAAAAATATAAACAATAATTGAATATAAACATTAAAAGGCACAAATGCATCTACAAGAAAAACAAAAATATATATTTTAAAAATACAGTAAAATGTAAATTATAAGCAGAAATATATAATTTATTGGAACTAACCTGGAAAATAAAAAGGTCAATTAAATTATATAACATGAAGTAAATTTCTCCTTTGTAATTTAATTTGTGCATTTTTAGTGTATTTATTAATTTATCAGTCCATTCATATACATGCTTTTACTTCTAATTATGTCAGTTTTGATCTTCCATAACAATGAACATACCAAACAATGGAAAACAAAAACCAAAGTAGCCAGCACTTACCCATTACAGGGTTGGCCTCACAGGTACTTCTTTGTGTACAACTGGATCCAGAAGCTTTAGGTATTTTTCTCCCAGACTAGCCGAGGGAAAAAAAAGACAATGTAGTACTGAAATGTGTGTGTATACAGTATTTAAATGTTAAAATTTACAGATTATACCTGACAACAGGTCCAGAGGAAAATGTTGGAGCAGGTAGGTGGGAGACCTTTAAAACAAAAGTACATTTACTCTTAAAGTACAAATGATATGGTTGCAGACGTACTAACCAAACCAGCAACCAAGATGAAGTTGAAAAAGTATGAAATGTTTGTTTGGTGTATGAAGAATTTATTTAGGTTTGAAACATTAAGAGCCTGAGGGAGTTACCCAAAATGTGAGCAAGTGGGGGTGTTGACATTATGAATGTTTTTGTATTGCTCTCATTTTGTTTGAATTTGTTTTTCTTTATAGGCTTGTTTTGTATTGGATGCTCAGATGCATCATGTGACTTAATTTACTGCACCTGTGCAGCTTTAATTAATAAAAGGTGTGTGCTCCTTCAAACTCTGGGTGAATGAAGTGGAGCAACATGAAACCAAACCATGTTCAAGCGTCACGTTTAATGCTGAGAGCAAAGTGAACTCTGTCAACAAAAAATCAGTGTCTTAATTGCTTTACTCAAACTACCGGTACTTAGAAATTACCTCTCAATGACGAGTGGCTCACTTTACCGCAGTTCTCAAGGCTAGGTTCTGAGTCTGACCCAGTTGTGTCAGATGGGGTTGGATTGAAGAGCTGAGAGCAGAGAGGCACAGCTGATCTCTGACAACCTGCAGAATCAAAGAGAACATGTGATAAATCTTTAGTTTCTGTTCTACATGCATCACTTTGATGCTTCCATCAACTTAGAGACAAATAAAGAGCATTCAAACCTAAAGATTCGCATCAACAAGGGACAAACACCTCTGCTGTGTTACTGTGAACAGTTTAGCACCACCACCACCAAAGTCTGGCACTCATATTAGCCTGCCTGTGTGTCTGTTAGCAAAATATCTCATGTTCCAGTAAATCTTTAATGAAACTCTCAGAAAGTAATTGACTCTCAAGACCTCGTGAATGAGATATATCTTCCTTCAGCCTCTTGTTTAAGCAGCTACAAAAACAGTATGTTGCTGAAATACGTATTTAAAGTAAATTAGTATTTCAGCCTGGCTGCGGTTATTGTTCTGCTGGCTAGTGAGCGCATGTGTGTTAACAGACATGCGACGCAAACAGCGTGAGGATGCGGGGCCTGTCTCTTTGAAAAACCATCCAGGAACTAAGCCAAAAAAAAAAAAAAAAAACGTAGCATATATGGCTTATTTAAACGCTAGAATAACCTAACCTGCAGTGTTTTACTTGCCTCAAATTATCTGCCTCAGCAGCATACACGACACACCCGTTTTAGCTCGTTGTTAGCTTAGCTTTTAGCAACAGCAGGTTTTGTTCATTCAACTGAACAGAGCTAAAAAAGCTAGCAAATAAACAAAACCGAACCGACCTTCAACTTCCAACTGAATGTCCAGTCGTCGTCCAGAGTCTGACCAGTCGACGTCTAATAAAAAGCAAGTTTTACGAGCGCTGAGTCCAACACAACAACAGCTTCTTGTCCAACAGTTGAAAGGAAATGGCTACATTTGAAAGAAGCGCGCGAAGCAAGAGGCGTTGATTGGTTGGATATGATCACATGCTACTTCACCCGATAAACAAGAGTGGCGTTGATTGGTTAGGACAAAGTTCACATGCAACCTGACAAGCAAGAGTGGCGTTGATTGGTTGGGACGTACATGATCATATATATATATACAACAATATAAAAAAACAGCTCGAGCTGTTTCAAAAAACTGACAAAACGTTTAAAACAGAAGTACTAAAAATAAACCAGTGTGAAAATACTTTGTGTAAAATATCTTGGCCAAAAGTTTAAACATAAGTATAGATTAAGTATACTTAGACTTTTAGTTTATTTTTAGTATAAGTCAAGTATTGTGTAAAATAAACTTGGCCAAGTATACTTTTGATAAGTACCTAAAAAGTATACTGAAAGTATACTCTTATTTTTTTAGTTTAAAATTAGTGTACTTTAAGTATACTTGCATATACTACTTTTTGGTAAGGGATCACTTCTCTCAGTGCTGCGTCTGTTGCTTAAAAAAAATAAAGCCAAGGAAGGCGCAGTTGGCTTGCAGTCTGGGACCAGATCAGAGCCAGATGCCAGTCTTTGTAAACCTCTGAGGCTGGCGCATTCGGTCTGCAGGCAAAAACCGGATCAGAACCACACCCAGCGCAGGT
>JBBPBX010075597.1:0-17306 GCA_038048925.1 Garcialebias charrua | reverse complement strand
TTTCCTTCATATTCCTCGGACCAAATTGAGGACCATGGGAGACCGAGCATTCTGTGTGGCTGCCCCCCGCCTGTGGAACTCCCTCCCTGACGACCTGAGAGCTCCACAGTCACTGGTTGACTTTAAAAGCAGCATAAAGACCTTTCTTTTTAAGCAAGCCTATTCTGCCTCCACATGATTTTATCTTTGATCTTAGCTGATATCATTATTGATTTTACTTGATTTTATCACTTGTTTTATTTTATTTATTTTTTAAGCAAGCCTAATCTGCATCCACATGATTTTATCTTTGATCTTAGTCGATATTATTATTGATTTTATTTGATTTTATCACTTGTTTTATTTTGATCTTTGCTTTGTTACACTTTGTAGCACTTTGAGATTTTTATTAATGAAAAGTGCATTATAAATGGAATTCATTATTATTATCCTTTGCCAATTTTCTCAAATGATAAAAACCAGATTTTACTGTGGCTCTTATTTGACTCTCGAGCTTAAAATCCCTGTCCATCTTAAAACCAAGGTTTGTAACTGTAGATTTTACATACATTGTCAGGGGGTCTAAGTCAACTGGAGTGCTCGAACAAGCTCCACCAGGTCCAAAAACAAGTACCTCAGTCTTTTTTACCCATTAAAATGCAGGAAGTTTTGGGCCATCCAAGCTTTAAGATCCTCGAGACACGATAAAAGAGGTTTAATGGACCAGGCATCAACTCGCCTCAAAGGCACATAGATTTGACAATCATCAACGTAGCAATGAAAGGAGATGCCGTGTTTTCTAAAAATCGATCCTAGAGGAAGCAGATATAAAGAAAAAAGCAAAGGCCCTAAAATTGATCCCTGAGGTACGCCACATGACAAAGGAGCAGAAAATGATTCAAACCCAGCAATTTTTACAGAAAATGTTCTGTCAGCCACATAGGACCCCGACCACTCCAGAGCAGTCCCACCGACACCTACTTGGTGCTGTTCAAACAGCCCCGAGAGACAAAATAAAATGTTTTTATTGTTAAAATGTAATAATTGTTGGTAACTGGGTCAGACCCAGGTGAGGAGCAGTGACAGAGCTGGGTCCGACCCGTCCGGTGTTTTCAGCTCGGTGCAGCTGCAGCGTTGTGTAACCGTGAAGTTAAAGCTGTTAGGAGGAGGATCACGTGCTTTTAATGGACGGTCTGTACACAACCTGAACCTTTTTACCCACAAAGGCAAATATTTGGATAAATTAAGCTGTAAGGTTGGTTAGGCACCAACTGAAGAACCTTACAGACGAACGGTTCTTATGATGTAGACTTTTTTTATTTTAAAGTGACACAAAGACAGTTTTTACACTCAGGACCGGCTCATGGCAGAATTTAAGACGTGGGATACTTTATTTTCTATTAATTGTTTTTAATGTACAAAAATAACTCGTTTCAAGCAATAATTTGAATCTTTCAAACTGAGGATATGTATAAAAGTTATGAAGAGTTAATATCTTACCTGTTGCAGATAGCACTTTTGAACCACACAAGTTTGGAGAATTTTGCTGCTTTTTATTTTTTATAGAAGTCAGAGCTTAGATGGAACAATGATGTCCCATTAATGATGTCCCATTAAACATGGTTGAGTGTTGAGAGCACCTGTGACAGAGCACCTGTGAGCGGACGCGGGCACACCTTGGCTGCCGCTGCTTGTACTTTTTGCTCCCTGAGCCTTTTTTGTTACTTTCTGCTATTTTTTCACCGTGCTTTTTTGGACATTTCTTGTTGGACATTTCTACCTTTCTACCTTTCTTGAACGCAGAGTGCGACAGGCGTCAGCCTGTGCACAGCACCTGTGTGAACGGACGCGGACATTTCTACCTTTCTTTGAACCTTTCTACCTTTCTTGAACACAGAGTGCGGTGTACAGCACCTGTGCGAGCGGACGCGGACATTTCTACCTTTCTACCTTTCTTGAACGCAGAGTGCGGCAGGCGCAAGCATGTGTACAGCACCTGTGTGAACGGAAATGGGCATATTTACCTTTCTACCTTTCTGTGATTAAGTTTTAGAGCAACTGTCTTTTCTGACTGCGTTGTGGATCTGCAAACATTATAAGTTGCCGGTCAAAGCAGATGACCGCTTGTCCTGAGCCTGGTTCTGCTAGAGGTTTCTTCCTTCTAAAAGGGAGTTTTTCCTTTCCACTGATGCCATTGTGCTTGCTCAGGATGGGAGATCGTGGCGAAGCCAAGATTTGACTTGTTTGCTGGATTCATTAGTTAGAAAACTTTACTAGTCTAACCGGAATTTTAATAGTAGGAGCTGCTAGCTCCCGCTAGCTTCAACACGAATTTAGCTTCGAGAACCACGTAGCTGCACTTATTGTTCGCTTACCTGCTGCCTCTCTCAACTTCCTGTGTCCTCTGGACTGTTCTGGACTCTCTCCTGTACTCCTTCAAGGTAATGCTCGTTCGAGTTACATCTCTCTGCTTCTTGTATATCTTTTTCGGAGCCGTGGGCCTGCTGCTAGCGGCTAGCTCTGTGCTAGCCCCCACCGGCTCGTGGATGTTGACGTATTCCGCTTCGCAGTTGTTTGAACTTAACAACTGCTCCATTCCTCCTTCTGTTTCCACCATCAAACAACTGGGACTTCTGCGTAGACCTCGTTACATCCATAGAAGCTCTCGAAAGAAAACCGTTTATTCTCAAGCGAACTCGGATTCGATTAGTGCTGTCTGGGCTGAAAGACGCGTCGCACCTCGACGTCGTCATCAGAACGCTGCGTCTGTAGGCCCTTGTAGTCCACTGCGCACGAAGTGGCGAGGAAAACGTGGAGTGGACTTCAGTCTGCTTAAACCGGTTCAAAAAGCTCCTATTCCAACTGGTATTAAATTAGAACTTTTCAATGTGCAGTCACTATCCAACAAGTCATGTTTAATTCATGATCACATTCTGGAGAAGGACTTGGACCTCATGTGTCTTACAGAGACTTGGCATAAACCAGATGTGTTCAGTTCTCTGAATGAGGCGTGTCCCTCTGGATACAGTTATCTGCAGAGAGCCCGCAGCACTGGCCGCGGTGGTGGTCTGGCGGTAATTTATCGCAGTAATTTAAAATTGTCTCATCTGTCTTCTCAGGACTTTTCTTCTTTTGAATGTCTGGCTTTCAGCTTCAAAGCCCCACTCCTGATGAATGTTATATTAATTTATAGACCTCCCAAACCGCATGTTTCATTTAACTCAGAGATGCATGACCTCCTCACTTTTTTCTGCACCTCCCCTGTGAAGACTATTTTTCTTGGCGACTTAAATATCCACGTGGACAATTCTTCTTCACCTCTGGCAACAGATTTTAAGTCTCTTTTGGACTCTCTTAATCTCACTCAACATGTTGACGCCCCTACGCACAGCAGGGGGCATACTCTGGATTTGGTGATTACTGACACTGTACTCATCAATAACTTATCTGTATATGACCTGGGTGTCTCAGACCACAGGGTCATCTCCCTGGAAGTGCCTTCATCTTCGCCTGCTTCAAACCCAAAACGACCCATCCAGTTCCGTGACCTTAAAAACATTTCCCTTGATGTTCTGTCTGCTGATCTTCACACCCTGACCGCTGTCAATCATCCTTCTGCAGATGACTCTGTGGATTACTACAACCAATCTCTTCGGGAGCTCCTGGACCTACACGCCCCCTTGAAGACAAGACTGGTGTCTTTCTCGCGTTCAGCCCCTTGGTACACTGATGAGCTGCGCAAGATGAAGGCAACTGGCCGTGCTATTGAGAGACGTGTAAAATCATCTGGTCTCTCTGTGCATAAGCAGGCATATAAAGAACATCAGAAAGCGTACGCCTATTCTCTTAAAGAAGCACGCTCCAAATATTATTCTAACATCATCAACACCTGCCCTGGAAACTCTAAACAGCTTTTCTCCACAGTAACTCGTCTGCTTAATCCCATTAAACAAACTCTTGAGGACTCTGCTCAAAAATGCGACCTGTTTCTTTCGTCTTTTAAAACCAAAGTTGACACTATCAGATCTCAGCTCCACAACCTCCCTGTTCTCAGTGTGCCACCTACCCGTCTGCATTCTGGGACCCTAAACAGCTTTGACGAAGTTGTTCAGAGTGAGGTGGAGGCCATCATCAAGAAAATGAAGCCTTCATCCTGCGCCCTGGATCCTTTCCCCTCGTCTCTCATAAAAACCAATCACTCTGCAATAGGCCCACTAATCACTCAAATAATAAATCAGTCTCTACAATCTGGTCATGTTCCACTGCCTCTAAAAACTGCCATCATTAGGCCTCTTCTGAAAAAATCTAATTTGGATCCCGACATTTTTTCTAATTACCGCCCAATTTCACACCTCCCTTTTCTGTCTAAAGTGCTGGAAAAAGCTGTTGCTGCTCAGCTGCAGGACCACCTACAACAACACTCCCTGTATGAGAAGTTCCAGTCTGGATTCAGGGCAGCTCACAGTACAGAGACTGCATTGCTGAGGGTTACCAATGATGTCCTCTTGGCTGCTGACACTGGCTCTCCCTCCATCCTTGTCCTCCTTGACCTCACTGCAGCCTTCGACACTGTGGACCATAGTGTCCTCCTCCACCGTCTTCATGTGGAGGTCGGTCTCTGCGACACCGTCCTGGACTGGTTCAAATCTTTCCTCTCCGATAGGCTGGAATGTGTTATGGTGCGATCACACCGAACAGCGTTTCAACCTCCAAAAAGCTCGTCACGCAAGTGGACACACTTGGTGTCCAGACCTACTTGGACCAGAACGCCAGAACGCGAAACTGCTGCGGGGTGTGTGGGAGGAGCTTACCGGTATACAGAGTCCTGCGCACAGAGTCCTGCGCACTCCGCCAGGCGAGGAGCTTTTTATTTCCGTCTCTGTGGAGCAGACTTGACTGGTCGTGAAGGACTTGTCGCGAACACACAGCTACAATGAGTTTCTCTTCCATAGTACACGACCTCGCGGGTCTTTTCTGTGTCCCACAAACAATACGTCACATAGTGCGCGCGCCCCCTCGTTTCCGCGTCACATAGGGACTCTCCCCCTCTCTTCTCCTCCTCTCTTCTCCTCCTCTCTTCTCCCCCTCTCTTCTCCCCCCGACTCTCCCTGATTGGTTGACACACCAACCAATCAGGTAGAGTTGAGCGGCGTTTGAAAGTTTGAACCGCGAAATCTTCAGCATGTTGAATGCGCGGTTTGGAGGCTGAAGCCGGTTCACGTGCACGGAAAACGCTTTCCAGCACGCTCAACACGCACGCGACGTGACGCCCGACGCCAAGACGTTGCTGGAAGCGCGTCCCCCATTGACTTTGTATGTAAACTGGACGCTCCTGCTGCTGAAAAGCTGTTCGGTGTGATCACACCATTAGTCTTGGCAACGCCACGTCCAAGACAGTCTGTGTCTCCTGTGGTGTCCCTCAGGGTCGGTTCTGGGGCCCCTGCTGTTTTCCCTTTACATGCTGCCTTTAGGTCAAATTATTAATCAGTTCAACATTTCTTTTCACTGTTATGCCGACGATACACAGCTTTACATCAGGACTGGAGCATCCTCATCTTCCACCTTGTCATCTCCATCTTCACTCACTGCCCTCTCTGCCTGCCTGGAGGCAATTAGGGCATGGATGAATCAGAACTTTCTTCAATTAAACTGCTCCAAGACTGAGGCCATACTGATTGGCACCCCTCACCAGGTACAAACATCTCCTATAACAACACTTTCCTTTTCTGGACAAGACATCCCCCTCTCCACCTCTGTTACTAATCTTGGAATAAAAATGGACTCCAATCTTACATTTGAAAATCACATTAAGCTTCTGTTTAAAACTTGCTTCTTCCATCTTCGAAACATCTCCAGACTTCGCCCATCCCTAACTTTTTCCGATGCTGAGAAGCTCGTCCATGCTTTTGTCTCCTCCAGGCTCGACTACTGCAACTCCCTGTTTATTGGAATCCCTGGCAAAAACCTTCAGAAACTTCAATATATTCAAAACAGTGCAGCAAGGATCTTGTTGAGAGTTCGTAAATTTGAACATATTACGCCCATTCTCCATAACCTTCATTGGCTTCCTGTCACCTACAGAATTCAGTACAAAACTGCTCTCATTACACATCAATGCTTACACGGAACTTCACCAGATTATCTGAAGGATATTCTTATTCCATACTCATCCACCCGGTCGCTGCGGTCACAGAACAGTAATCTCCTTCACATTCCGAGAACCAAATTAAGGACCATGGGAGACCGGGCTTTCAGTGTGGCTGCCCCCCGCCTGTGGAACTCTCTTCCTGACTGTCTGAGAGCCCCACAGTCTGTGGTTGACTTTAAGAGCGGCTTGAAGACCTTTCTTTTCAACCGAGCATACTCTACCTCCTCATGATTCTACTTTTGATCTTAGTTGATACTGTTATTGATTTTACTTGTTTTACTTGTTTTATTGACATTTAATTCTGTTGCACTTTGTAGCACTTTGAGATTTTCATTAATGAAAAGTGCGTTATAAATTGAATTCATTATTATTATTACGTCTCTGTTCTAAGTCAAAAATCTTGTAACGTTTGTTAATTGTATTCAGTAATGAGGTTGATGTTTTATTCAGTGACACAACCAAAACCAGTGTCAGCATTTTATGAATTCAATCAACTAAACAGGTTGCGTTTTAAATTTAACAGTGAACATTGTGGCACACTGCGATGTGTCGAGCTGCAACTACAGAACAACTTTCAGACTTTCTCTCTAAAGCAATGAATTTAAACACAATATCTTTTCTTTTGCTATTGTCTGTCAGGCTCTGTCCCTGTCTGTTTCTTTATGTTAATTTGTGTATGTTATTTTGTGTTCCCCTCCTGTCATACTTTGTTATTCTGAGCTTTGTGATTACTGGTTTCTGTGTATCTCATTCAGTCTCTGTCATTTCCCACTCCTCAGTCTGTCTCTCTGTCCTCAGGCCTTCAGCCTTAATCATTCACAGCTGATCCTCATTCTAATCACCCCAGGTGCTCCTCACTGTCTCGTTTGTGTCAGTATTTAAACTCTGTGTGTTCACTCCTTGAGCACCGGGGCTTTGTCCTTCCATGGAGTGTGATCTGCTCATCTCATCTCACAGATCATGACATTGTCTTCATACAGATGGGATACGGGCTCACAAATCGAGTCATTTCTCAACCTCAAATCTTTCCTCGTCTATTTTTGTACTTCTGATATGAACAACAAAACAAGTGAAAATATGTAAATACATATTAAACCATAGCAGATGAGCTGCCAGACGTCTCAATCTATTTCAAGATGGCCGATGTCTTTTCAGATTTTGCACGACGACACACGTTAAAGGTTCAGTATGTAATTTCTGGAACACGCTGGAACTTAGGAAAATTTTGAACAGAGACACGTTTCTGGTCCCTCCCCCTCAGAGCCATATATGGCTCTGTTACCCCTTGCTCTGCTGAAATTCAAATTCAAGCTCTGTTTTTATTGGCTGATTCAAATTCAAGCTCTGTTTTTATTGGCTGATTCAAATTCAAGCTCTGTTTTTATTGGCTGATTCAAATTCAAGCTCTGTTTTTATTGGCTGGTTACAAACTCTGTTTTTATTGGCTGGTTAATGGCGTGTCACTGTGGCTTTTTAGAAATGCTTTTAGAGAAGCAAGGGGACAATAGTTTTTTTCAGAGATTACTTGTCTAAAATCAGTATGTCAGGAGGTAGTGACAGAGTGAAGAAATATGTTAAAAATATATTGTTAGAAAAGTTACATACAGCTCCTTTAATGCAATCCTGCAGAACATCGTGCATATTTTCAAGATTTGACCAACAATGTCCATAATTCTGTCATAAAATGCTATAAAAGTCTGACATGACGGCAGCAGGTGATTTGTTTTGAGCCTTTAACTGATCTAACGAGTCTGCTGATGATAAATGTGAATTATTTTGGTCTAATTAGGTGAAACAAATAGATGATATTTCCCACAGGGCTGTATATTCTAAAACTTTCCTGCTTTATTAAAGCTAAAATGGTAAATTTAATCATTCTGCAGACTTTTAAAATGAGGCATTAATGATCCCATAATCCTTTGCAGGAGGCTCCTCACATCAACTAACAGATTTGAACACAATAAACATAATTATTTAGACTGAACTTCTTTTTAATTGGCAGGTGGTGAGTTTTCTCTGCAGCATCATGGAAGAGAAATGAAAGAATTTGAAGTAATTTAATGTGTAAGTTGCTTTAATTTCCTCTGCTGTCGTTAGTTTTCATTAAGCCTTCACCTTGCTGGGCCCACAGGACCTGAACGCCCTCCTGCACGGGCGCTCCCATTGGACGAGAGACGGGGCCAGGGCCTGCTCTGATTGGCTGACAGGAGCCAGCCTGTTGCTGGGCTGTTTCCATGGAGATCACTATCATCCAGAAAGAGACGGAGAGAGGAGGACGGGAAGAAGAGAGGGACAACGACAACGTCCGCAGAAACATATCTGATGTTTGAGTGTGATTTGTGAAGTGGTGGGAGAGAAGATGTTGAGTAAATGCTGGGGAGTTCTGCAGGTGGAAGGTGCACGAGACGACGCCTCACCTTGCATCCTGTCGCTGCGCAGACTGATGTTGTCATCCAGGAATTTACTGGAGATTATTAGCATTCTGCTCAGTCTGCTCAGTGCAGGCCGGTTCCTGCTGCCGCTTCACCTTTAAACAAGAGCTGTACATTAAAACCACCTCACCGGAAAACATTTACAGACACAGAGACCAGATTATTACAGATGTAATGTCAAAACATAAAACATTTACAGACACAAAGAGACCAGATTATTACAGATGTAATGTCAAAACATAAAACATTTACAGACACAGAGACCAGATTATTACAGATGTAATGTCAAAACATAAAACATTTACAGACACAGAGAGACCAGATTATTACAGATGTAATGTCAAAACATAAAACATTTACAGACACAAAGAGACCAGATTATTACAGATGCAATGTCAAAACATAAAACATTTACAGACACAAAGAGACCAGATTATTACAGATGCAATGTCAAAACATAAAACATTTACAGACACAGAGAGACCAGATTATTACAGATGCAATGTCAAAACATAAAACATTTACAGACACAAAGAGACCAGATTATTACAGATGTAATGTCAAAACATAAAACATTTACAGACACAAAGAGACCAGGTTATTACAGATGTAATGTCAAAACATAAAACATTTACAGACACAAAGAGACCAGATTATTACAGATGTAATGTCAAAACATAAAACATTTACAGACACAAAGAGACCAGATTATTACAGATGTAATGTCAAAACATAAAACATTTACAGACACAAAGAGACCAGATTATTACAGATGTAATGTCAAAACATAAAATTACACATACAAATGACAATAATCTGCTGGCTCCTTTGTGTTGTGAGCTTTCCTTCCCGTCTCCTTCCACCCACCTCAATACAAATAAGAGTTTGTTTCTGTAGAAACATGTTTCACTCCCTGATGAGCCAACAAGGGTGAAGGGTAACAGATGAATGGACAGATGACCAGAAGGAGGAGACAGTGATGGAAAGGTGACTAAAGGTGTAACAACAGTTTAACTTCAATAACGAGCCTTTTCTGCTCCGGTCCAGATGTTAGCTACAGTTGTGGTTTCAGCTTTTATCTGTAGCTGCAGAGAAGTGATGCTCTGCTGCTTTCTGCTCTCCAGCTCTGTTAGCCGAGGGCTTCCTCTGCTGGAGAACAGCTGGAACAGCAGCTTCAACCTCTGGATTAAAGGGTGTGTGACATGATGTTGGAACTATGCATAAAGTGACACAACATATATATATTGTATCATTCAACTATGTTCGTTTTTACAAGCAAAATGATAAATCAATGAAATTTTGTTTCTAAGTTATTTTAAAATTGGCGCCGTGTTTCGTCGTCATGGGACATCCGGGTACTTACACATGCGATGTCTGTGACGTAGGGGCAAGAATGTCAGTCTGCGGGTGCCATTAGAATGCAGTTTAATTGTGTTCAAGATCGCCTTTTTTTTTGTGTATAACTTGAAAAATGCCGGTACGTTGTGTCGCAGTTGGGTGTTCTAATATCATCAGTGAACAAGTGAGCCTTTTCAAACAGCGAGCGCGAGGTACAAGTGTAGCCCCGCAGGGCACGAACGCGCAAAGCTCAAATTTTACGACCGCGTACGCGAGGCACGTTGTCTCACAATAAACTGCCCGGAGCCGGACTGTTTTTGTACGTGACACAAATGTATTAAATTCCCCTTCTTCATCCCTGATCTGGACTTTTATTTTGTTTTGTTTTTTGCCAAAAGTCAAGTGATCGCTTCCTCCTCCGTTGACTCCATGACTGAAATGATGAGAAATTAATGAATTTGTCACGAGCAAATTAAACTCGGGTCCTACGTGGCTGCGCGAGGTTCTACAGATTTCCTGGTGGGCTGTGGGCTGCAGGACCAGCGCTCCCTGTTTTTATTTTTTAGAACTTTTTATTAACATATAAAGTTTAGAACACCGCAGCGGCTGCAGCCTGACAGCTCGTGCCTTTTTTCCCCACCCGACCTGTCAATCAATTCAGTAGGCGTGTCAGCAAATGACCAATCAGCGACCTCAGTTTGTCCCGTAGGTAAACGCTCTGCGCGAAGCTGCTCAGATTACAACAAGAATTTGGAGCGAAAACGCGAGCATTTAACACGAGAACGAATGTAGAGCTGTGCTTGTGAACGCACGCGTCGAGCGCCATTTGGCCAAACGCATAGCTCTACCTGGGCCTTAAGACTCAAATAAATACGGGTGCAGACCTAAACCAGCTGTTTCTTGTTCATCACTCAAACTAACTTCGGCTTCCCAAACTGAAGACAAATTGCTCAAATCTTCACTTAGATTGCTTAATTCCTCGGTTTATATAATCACTGCTGTTTGTTATTTACAATGTGCATTCTGGCGATTGCGTCATAAAATGCGTCGGCGTTTGACCCCTCCTTTCTCCACCCGAAAACTGCGACGCACTGCAGGAACAATTTTATAAAAAAATACTTTTATGTATTAATTAATCGAAGCATCTGTGTACAAAAAAATCAAAGCTGAGTAGCTACTCTGCCACTTTATGCATAGTTCCAAAATCATGTCACACACCCTTTAAGGCCCAGAAAACCTGTGTGGTGATCGACAAACTCATCCATCCATCCTCTTTTACCTGCTACTTTCTTTCCGGGTCATGGGGGTCACTGGTTCCCGTGTCCAGCAGTCACTGTGCGAGTGGTGGGGGACACCTGGACAGGTCTCCAGTCCATCACATGGACACATAGAGACGAACAAGACAAACAACCATTCTCTTTCTAGAGACAATTCAGAGTTACCAGTCAGTCTAACATGCATGTTTTTGGTCTGTGGGAGGAAACTGGAGCACCCGGAGAAAACCCACACATGCACGGAGTGAACATGCAAACTCCACCCAGAAAGGCCCTGACTGGGATTCGATCCGGCAACCTTCTCACCAAGAGGCAGCAGCTCAACCAACTGCGCCACCATGTCAGACCCAGATCGATTCATAAATTTCAGTTGCACAGCTTTCCTAAAATGTTCAGTACCGTAATTTATAATCGATGGTACAGATTTTATAGATTTTGATTTTAATTTCTGACTCGTGGTTTTGTTTGGCTTCAGAGAGAAACTGCCAGCTGACAAAGAATCACAAAAAAAATATGGTGAGGGAAGAAAACAAGCATGGCTGTCACTAAAAGATAACTCTAAAATAAACTCTTAGCCTAATTAACTCCAAGCAGAGCTCGCTGAGGTTTAATTAATGATGCTGCTGTCGGATTCTTTAACCCCTCATCTGTTTTAATGAATTCTGACCACATTTGTTTAATCTCAAAGTTATTTCTGAGTTTCTGTTGGACATGTTGAACCATACAAGAGAAAAGTTCAGACTTTGCCCTGTTTGAGCTCCAAACTCAAACTCCACAGCAGAAACATTCAGTTTAACTTTGCAAGAGATCTTTTAACATTAGTTTTTATTTAAAAAATTTATTCATTTCAAATAAAATAAAAAACACAAGAAAATTATAAACAAAACCACATTAAAAAACAAAACAATACATGAAATGAAAGGAGGCAGAAAAAGAAAAAAATCTTATTATGTCTGCCCCTTCTTCAAACAAAATTAATTCAAGCAATCAATTTAAACAGCAATCACATATAAAAAATATAAGATACTAATTGACTTCTCACACAATACCATATATAGTAATTTGGATATAAACCAATTTATGAATATTTGTTCAGAATTTTTGTTTTAATTATTTTCTTTAATATAGATATTGACTTTGCAATTTTGATATCAGTTTCCAAACCATTCCACAGTCCTATTCCCTGTACTAAAGTAGACCTACTCTTTAAACTAGTTCTATATTTTGGCATAACAAAAATATCTGTTCCCTTGAGATTGTAAGTACTAGTCCTTTTTACAAAAAAACGTTTGGATATTTGAGGGTAATGTGAAATTCTGATTTTTGTACAACAATAAAAGAATATTATAGTCACCCAAATCATAAAACTTCAGCAACTTCAATTTGCAAAACAAAACATTTGATGGATGGCAGTAATGTTTTCTTGTAATAATTCTTATAGCTCTTTTCTGTAAAATAAAAGGCTTAGTTACAGTTCCCTTTCAGTCGGTCTCTCGGTGCAACATACTTGCTATGGGAATTGCGCCCCCACGCAATTACCTGAAGCAATATACTCACGCCTTTACGGCTAGGGGCATCACCGCCGTGCCAGAGGCCCCGCCCTCTGGGTACTTAAGCGGCTTGCGCCCCTCAATCTTTCTCTTTTTGCCCTTCACCTCGCTTAACACCTGAACTTTGTGGGACTTCTCTGTTGTCACATCGCTCGACTGAGGTGAGCTTGCTCCCTACACTGAGCATACAGAGAAATTTTCCTGCAGGGCTGGCGAAAGCTAGTCCAGCGTTTTTCTACTCACGGAGAGGACGGCTTCAAACAAAAGAAAACTAGGAACAACCTCAACGCTTCTCGCCGGACATGGCTCCCGAGAAGGGAAAACGGAGGACAAGGAGGAGGAAAACCAAGACGACAAGTCCTCGCTCGCGCCCATGCCCCAGCGGCTGCGGCTACGCCCTCTCGGCGACGGACACCCACGAGGCCTGTCCTGTCTGCCTAGGGATTCTGCACGCAAGGAAAGCACTGGAATTCACCGACTCCTGCTCTCACTGCCGTCGAATGTCGGCAGTAGTGAGGAAACAACGGGCTGACACGTTGGCTAAATCCATGGCTAGAAACGCGGCGCTGAAGGTCGCACGTTGCACTAAGCTGCTCGCTCCTGAACCGGAGCCTGACAACGTGGACCTGGAATGCAACGGCCGAGTCGGAGAGGACAACATGTCGGACTCCTCAGTTGCCGCCGAGGACTCAACGCCTGAAGTGTCCGACCAAGACGCCAAATATGGTCACAAAGGAGAAACTGCTGATTCCTCCCAGAACCTGGCGCAAATCTTACCGGAACCGGACTTGTCGGTACCTACCCTGTTCGACTTGTGTCATAGGGCGGCAGATGCCCTGCAGGTCACGTGGCCAGACCCCACGCCTCGCCAACAGGCTACGAGGCTAGCGGGAAGCTACTTCTATGCGAAACAGCCGACAACGTCGCAGAAAATGCCAGTTTTTCCAGACTTCCTCATGGAGCTCAAACGCTCCTGGGCGGAACCCGGAGCTTCCATCATGCTGCCATTATCCCGACTCCTTGACGTGGCGGGAATGGAGACAGCAGGCCTCGCCAACGCACCCCCGATAGAGGAGACTTTGGCGGCTCATCTGGCCCCCACAGCCACAGGGACGAAACCCACGCTACCCAGCAGGGCCTGCCGCGCTTCGGAGAAACAACTCGAGAAGTGCTACAAGGCTCAGGGCCTTGCGGCCCACGCAATGAACGCATCAACCATGGTGCAGGAGTACCTGGCGGAGAAACTCCAACATATCCAGGTAGCAAAAGACGAGCAGGCCGCAACAGAAGCCATGGAGGAGGCCCGCTGTGCCTCGGACCTCGTCCTCCGCAGGATAGGGACAATAGCTGATGGGGATTTTAAACCCCTGTTACCTTAATAAAAACCACACAAAGATAAACAAGAGAACAGTGTTAAATCAGACAAACAAACTTTGCAAAGGGGAAGGGCTTTTAATGTCCTTTGAAACTTAGTTTGGTCTCAAATACATTGTCCTGCACAATTCCAAATTGTACTGGACATGACAAGCTATTTAAACAAGAAGCAGGTGGAGTTTGACAAGCTCTGACGTCTTACAGATAAAACAAACAAGTCGTGTTTCTGATCCTACAAGAACATCTTATCCAGACATTGTCAAGGCTAGAAGACTGTCTTTTCTGTATCAGAGAAAAGCAAACAACATGTTTGTACTATCAAATATAAGTGTTAAAAGGGAACAGAGAATATTTGATATAAGTGAGCTGGGTTATAATTATTGGGTCAGAGTAATTAGTTTTAGATGATAAATATTGAACATCTCCATCATTTCATCCTCTTTATCATATATAAACTGATCATTATCAATCAGGTGAGCGGTGCGGAAAACAACCTCTGAGGCCGAATTTCTAATTAGAGGCAAAAACTCACACCACCGTCCCGTGCCTCCACAGTAACGCCCTGAACATGCAGAATCACCTTTTTAGGATGGTTTGAGAGATTATAAAGTTTTGGAGAACTCTGTTGATTGTCATATTTCATGACTTATTTCAATGTTTGAGAGAAATAAAGATTTTTATTTTTATTTTATAAACACTCTTGTCAACTGCTTAAATGACATTAAGCACTGGCTCTCTCAAAACTTCCTCCACCTAAACACAGATAAAACTGAATGCATTTTGTTTGGTGCACCTGATGACACCAGCAACATCCTTCCCAGTCCCAGTGTTGGTTTTCCCCTCCCCCACTTCAACTCGGTGGTCAGAAATCTTGGAGTGCAGCTTGACTCCAATTTAAAGTTTGATAAACAGATCAGTTCTGTTGTCAAGACCAGCTTTTTCCAACTCCGTCTGCTCTCCAAAGTCAAGTCATTTCTTAGTCGTGGTGATCTGGAGAAGGCCATCCATGCCTTTGTGACCTCCAGACTTGACTATTGTAATGCTTTGTATCTTGGCATTAATCAATCCTCCATCTCCCGTTTACAGCTTGTACAGAACTCTGCCGCGCGCTTTTTGACCAACACACGAAAATATGAACACATCACTCCTGTCCTGTCCTCTCTACACTGGCTCCCAGTTCAGTTCAGGATACAGTTCAAGTTGCTGCTGTTTGTTTTCAAAGCTCTGAATGGACTTGCTCCCCTCTACATCTCAGAACTTCTGAAAGTCCATCAGCCTGGCAGGCAGTGGCGGCCGCCACTAGAGGGCGCTAGGGGCGCCGCTCCTCCTTGGAACTGCAGCTTTTCTTCTTCACCATTTGAATATTATTATTTTTTTTTTTTTTATAAAAGTGAAATAATAAAATAAAAATATTTCGAAATGCATGCATATATGTTTTTAGTTGTGTAGGATAAATATTTTATGAGTAATGATTGTTTTGTTTGTTTCAAAAAACGTTTTCTGATTGTGAGTGACGTACTTCCGGTTTCCCCGCTCGGCGCCGCCTGGGGGCTTTTCCCATGCTTTTCCATTGAATCTAATTATAACTATCCGCCGCTAGCGGCCGTAGTTTATGTCCCATCAGTACAAAACTTTTGGACTGTACAGGTCGCATTTTCCCCCGCCCTCGAGCCTGGACTGTCTCTTATGCCACGGATCGACAGCACTTCCGGTTCGAGCCAAGGAGGGGGGGAGCGGGGGATTCCCTCTGTTTACAGTCAGACCTGATCATCACACGGACAACTAGCGAGTAGCGACGTTGAAACAGCAGTAATTATTAATGGTGCCTTTCTACACACAGGTAAGCAAGTAATAATTAGTGAGTTTAATAAATCGCTGAGCACACATGAGCAAAGTTTGAGCTGTTTTCATCTGTGTTCGGGACATGGTGGTGTGTGTGGGACGGTGGTTGTTGCAGTCAGTCACAGTAGCTAGTAGCTCTGCTCATGGTTGTGGTGTACTGTCTGCAACATTATAAAAGTTGCTACTTGCTAGTTATAAACCCGAATGTGTGAAGACGACTCCTGTATGTTCATCTTCAGCACATGAACTGTTTACTCCTCAGAGTGTCTGTCTGTGTTAGTTAACTTTTGTCTCGTTTCGTTTAGCAGCAGTTGCAAATTTTCTGATGAATAAATCTGAATGAATAAATAAACTTTAGTTTTAGTTTAGTTTAGTTAAACTTTAGTTTCATTATAAGTTGTGCTGTTGTTTCAAAGACACTAAACTTAAATAAATCAAGTAGCAGAAAGATTTAAGCATTAAATAGTTTGAATTTTTCATGTTATGAAACAGTGATTATATAATTATTTGAAAGGTTATTATTTTTATTCTGGAAAGGTTGAGCTCCATTCTCCCTGATGACCAGAAGAGCAAGCTCATTTCACAAGCATATGATGGTGCGAGTGTCATGAGAGGAGCCACAGGTGGTGTACAGAAGAAGATCCAAGATGTCTATGTAAATGCACACTATATATATATCACTGCTATGCTCACCAGCTTAATCTTATCATGCAGCAGGTGACTTCCCATATCTCAAAAGTGAATATTTTCTTCTCAGACCTGGCTGGATTCTCCGGCTTTTTTTCAAGATCGCCAAAGAGAACCAGTATTCTCGATGAAGTGGTGGCCCACAGAGTTCCAAGAGCAAGCACAGTGAGGTGGAACTTCCACAGCCGAGCTGTGAACACTGTTTTTGAACACAAAGAAAAACTGCTCCAGTGTTTTGAAACCATCAGGGACTCAGGACAGTTTGATCCTACCACTGTTAGAGAAGCTGGAGGCTTTGTGAGGCTGCTGGAGGATGATAGCTTCAGCTTTTTCCTGAAACTGTTCCATCTGGTCATGCCTCATGTGGACATTCTCTACAACCAACTCCAGAAGCGGACCATCGACTCAGTCTTTGTTCAGAGAATCATGCAGCAGTTCACAGACCACATTCAAAAAATCAGGTACCGGTAAATTGAAATTAATGTGTATGTTGTGCTGTTTAATATTACTGATACAGTATTTTGTTAATGTCTTATGATTGAACTACTTCACATTTCTTGTTATTTTACCTGGTGACTAAAATATGAACACTGTTCTCTTATGGTCCTGCAGAGACTCACTCCCTACTATTTGTGGCGAACACAGTGGCAGTGTATCCCAGATGGCTAAGAAACGCCGCACA
>JBBPBX010075596.1:0-17306 GCA_038048925.1 Garcialebias charrua | reverse complement strand
CAAAACTGACATTTATCCAGAGAAATCTTGAGGCCTACTTCTTGGAGTCTGTCGAGAACCTTTAGGAGTCTCTCCTCATGTTCTTCCAGAGTCTTTCCAAAGATAATAAGGTCATCAAGATACACAAGTACTTGTAGGAGGTTCATGTCACCCACTGTTTTTTCCATCAAGCGTTGGAAAGTTGCAGGAGCTCCTGTGATCCCCTGTGGCATCCTCTCAAACTGGTAAAATCCTAGAGGGCAAATAAAAGCAGTTTTTTCTTTGTCCTCTTCCTTCATAGCAATTTGATAATAGCCGCTCCTCAAGTCTAAGACTGAAAACCACTGACTACCAGAAAGGCAGTCAAGAGCTTCATCGATACGGGGCGTGGTGTATTGGTCGGGCACAGTTCGACTGTTAAGTGTCCGGTAATCAACACACATCCTTACATCTCCATTCTTTTTTCTCACAATTACAATGGGAGATGCATATGGGCTTTTAGACTCTTTAATTATTCCTGCAGCTAGCAGTTTCTGTATATGACAGCGTACATCATTAATATCTGCAGGAGTGATGCGTCTGGAGCGCTCTCGAAATGGGCGGGGATCTGACAGTCTAATTGTGTGCTCCACCTCTTTAGCGAGTCCTACATCCAGCTCATCTAGAGAAAAGACAGATGCTCGTTCAGATAGCTTTTGACAAAGTCTTTGCTTCCATTGGGCTGGGACGGGGGACTCTCCAAAATTGATCAGACTTGTATCGAATCTTGAATTTACACAGTTTTGTTTGGAAACTGTTGTGACAACATCAGTAACGCACAGACATCCCACAACAGTGCCAGCTGGAACTGTTATGTCTCTCAAGGATTCATTCTGGAACAATAAGGTCAGTTGGTTCACATCCACAGCATTACTTGGAATAACCATGGCTTGTAGCAGTACACCAACAGGAAGGGGATTTATGGTTGAAGACTCCACCACCAAAATGTCATCAGGTAGAGGCTTCTCCACATCCACTCTGCAAGATGCTTTACAGTTACTCCCAGCAGGAAATGTCAGGTCCCCAGGACCCTCCCATTTTATACATCCAATCTCTTCATTCTCCTCTTTTAAATCCAAATTCCTTTCTGCACCTCTAGGCAGAAAACTGTGTATTCCTAATGTCTGAACAGATGCCTCAGATGTTTCCTCACACAGCTGAGCCAAGCGTTTTGGAAGGTTGGCTTTTGCATTGGTGCCAATGATGACAGGGGTTTGGTCCGGGCCAGGTGGATCTGGACAAATCAAAGCTAGGACTGACAAAGTAGTTGGAGCTCCAGCCACTTTCTTGGGAAACTCCATATCCACTATCACATAACCGAGATATGGGTAGCTGGAATCACTCAAACCCCATATGTCTAGTTTACTGACAGGTTGAATGGTTGTGTCAGACAGGTACTTCCTGTACCAGGATTCAAAGATGATACTGACCCGGGAACCGCTGTCTAGTAGGGCATCACATAGCTGTCCATTAATTTTTAAAGGTTCCAAAGATGGTGGCCCTATTAGTCCTTCTGGCAGTCCAACAGGTTGTAGGTTACTCACTGCACTCTTTCTCACTGTAGCACTCTGCTCACTGCTTTCCCCAGTAGGAGATGGTACATTTGTGGTTTTAGCTTTTTTGAGGGCTTGAATAAGCTTCTGAATGACCTTATTTTGATTTTCAGGACTTCTGCATTGATTTGCCAGGTGTCCACTTTCCCCACAGCGGTAGCAAAAACGTTCATCTGCATCAGAACGTCTATTTGGAGTGTTCACTGCCATGACAGTCTGTGACGTTTCAGCTGGAAGTGACACTCTGGACTTGACTTTTTGTTGCAGCTCTTTAACTTGTTGCTTTAAAGCCACAACTTCAGCATTCAGACTTGGTTCTTTAGGTCTCTCTCTGTCAGTTGAACATTTGTCATATTTATCTGCAGTATCTTGAGGGGGTTGTGAAGAAAGTGCAGTGAACATTGACTTTACTTCTTTTATCTCAGCCCGCAGACTCTGAATTTCAGAATGATTGTGGTCCACCTGCAGTTTGGTTTGGACGGCACGTACAGATGGTTAATTTAGCTCTAGATGCTTCATACTCCTCTTCAGCATGAATTTCACGCTATAGTTCAAGAAAGGTTGGAGGGTTCTCTTTTCTTTCTCTCAACCTGAGCTGAATTAGCATTAGGTCTGCACCCACTGCGCCTTTAAGTAGCTGTTCAATTCGAGCTTTGTTCATGCTTGAAGCAGGAAGGCCATCTCTTTGAACTACTTTCGACAAACAGCGCTCTAGTCTTCGAAGGAAATCTGACAACTTTTCCCCAGACTGCTGCTGCATCAGTCTAAAAGCAAAGTATAAATCATCTCCTGACTCTGCCATCCCGAATGCACTATCAAGAGCTTCTAGGCACTCTTCAGGACTGACATCTGGATCAGAAAGGCGAACTGCTTTGATGACTTCTAATGCCGGGCCCTTCAGGCTCTCCATGATTCTCCGTCGTTTTTCTTTTGGAGAACATTCACTCACCTCCACCATCATGTGAGCTTGCTCCAACCAATATTCAAATTGTTCCTCACCTGCAGGAGTAGGCACTATGCCGGAGAAAGTGCGCAAGCGACGGAATCCTCCAGTCTCTGTGGTAGGTTTAGCTGCTTTATCCAGTAGATCACTCACAGCACGAATGAGGGACTCGGTGGGTGAGGGAACGGGTTCCACCCCAGCTAGAAGAGCATGCACATCCGCTGCAGTCTTCCCTTCTGTTTGTAAAAAAGTATTTAGTTTGACACTAAAATCCTCATTTACACTTGAAGATTCTGTGGTAATGAATATAGGCCATACTGTAGACTCATCTAACGTCAACACCTCATTTGGCATGTTTGCATTTGTAAGTTTCTCCCTGCACTCACAAAGCACTAATATTTGACCTGTTGATTCGTCTAGCATTCTTCCCCTCACACGGACACGCCCAAGGCACTTTATAGTCTGCAGTGTCTCTTCTATTTGTGCAATTTCTGTCTCTTGGGGAACTTTTATCAACAATGCATGGTTCTCATTTATGCCCTCCCCTCGGCACCAGCTCTTAAGTTTGTTTACCATGACCTTAGTTTGTTGCATTTTCTCCCCCTTTTTTTTTTAACAATGACAATCAGAAAAATACTTTGAACATCAAGAAACTCAAACAATAAATCCCAGCGATGCCTCCATTTTATGTAGCCCAACTATACCTTTTTTAAGTAGGTAAGGGCTCTAGGTTCGTTAAACGTAGTAGCTTAAAAAATAATTCTTAATACACTCTCGTGTTTAAACTTATGTTGAGTTTCATTCACTTTAAAATAATAATTAACCAGTGCTTTCTATTCCTCTCACCCAATCAGGTAGAGGCTGAATAAAAATAATAAAATCCAAATACTATTATACAGGAAATCAAACACACACACAGTATGAAACTTGAACTTTTGAACATGTATTAAACACAACAATAAATTCACAAAATGTAAATGTTTCAGTCTTTTGTTTTACCAACTTGTTATTAATTACTGTGGGCCCACACCTCAATGTCCACCTAAGCCGGCATTAATTAATTACTTGTCCCAACAAATAAAATAAAATAAAAAACCCCGTTGCAGGCCTGATTTGATGATGATGCGTGGTTTTGTGATACCTTACTCCAAGGAAAACCTTGACCCTTCTTGGTAGTTCACCTGTCCTTCATCTCAGTTGGCAAGATGACGTCCGCTCCTTCTCCAGTCTCTCGGTCCACAGGATTTGGAATAGCAGGAAGTTTAACGCCGACACAGTCCTCCAACACAGTCACAGAAGCTCTCAGCATAAGCTCATCTCTCTGCACTAGGCTTGAATCAGGAACGCTCCCATGACGGAAACAGTTGAATCCACTGTAAGCTGCGTTAGCTCACAGTACTTAACTGCCATTCACTGTGCTAATGAATGCTAGTGCGTTAGCAAGCTTTACTTTTTTACCTACTGTCCAGTGAATTCCGGTTTAGAATGATCACAACAGCAGCAAACAAGAGTGAAAAGTCGATATATATTCACAGACTGTCGAGTTGAAAGTCTAAAATATCAGCAAAACACTCTTTTCTTAATAACTTCGCCAGTTTTTCTCCAACGGTTATTTTACTCTTCCTCCTCTGCTTCTCCTCTTCCTCATTACCCGCACGTCTCTCAGCCAATCACAGACCAGCTCAGCTGCTTTACTCTGAGCCCTTCAAAATAAAATATGTTGAAAACTGCTTCTCTATAAAACGGTTTCTTTTAACTTATTACACAATGTTACTCCCAGTATTTATAAACACAACTTTCATTAACACTTCTTCCTTTAACAAATTTAACATATTTAAACAAACATGTTCAATACATATTAAATTATTACACATTCCATGAACTTAACTCAATACAAAATACCTTTATTTTGGACTGGGTTACACATTTAAACACTAAAACACTGAAACATTTAATAAACATAAGCATAAAATAGTAAAAATGTAACACTGTCCTGAGTTTTTGCATAGTAGTATAAAAAGTATAAAAAGTATATCTATAAAATAAACTGAAGGTTCTGGCATTGACATTTGCAAAGAGTGGCAAAGCAGCATATGAGTTAATGTACACAGTATATGTATGAGGTAGTTGATGTTGGTATAGAGGCAAAGTGGCATATGCAGTAAGGCACATAAGGCACATTGGGCATCCTTAAATAAGGCTAGTCAGAGAATGCTGTATATGTATCAGCAGTAGTGTAGATATAAAAGTAGTGTAAATGTAAACAGTATTAATAAATGTAAACAGTGAATGTAAACAGTAGTATGACTATAGGCAGTTATGTATTACAAACATTAGTGCAAATATCAGAAGTAGTGCAAACTGAATGAGCACATGACCGAGAGTTTAGTGAATAACCTGTTTTGATGACACAGAGTCCAGTGTTAAAATCTTTGTGTTGTGTGGTAATGTGTGAGACATAAACACATTGTGCCTCAAAGGCCATGGCTTTCCACTTGTAGTAAAAATAAAAAACTTGTAAACTAAACAGTGGAACGTTACATTATGGAGTCAACCTATTTTTTCCATTTGTATTTCTGCTGAGATCGTGCTGCAGCAAGGAATGCTCTGTTTTTCAGTGCCAAAGAGTAAAACTCTGAGCAAGACATTTCATAATTTAGACTGACAATGAGCTCACTTCTAATTAGTTCAGTAGAACATTTGTTTCGCACATCAGTCCACTTATTTTTCATGAAAGAGAAAATCCTTTCCACAAACCCAGTGGAAGATGGGATGCTGAGGACAAAGGATACAACAGCCTGGATGTTGGGGAGGTCAGCTGCCTGAAGAACTTGCATCCACTTCTCTGCTGTTCCCTGGGACTGCCACCTTTCTTTCTCCTGAGGTGAGGTGGTGAGGTGGTCTATCAGGCTGTTTGCAGTCACACATTCCTCATACAGCTCATCCATAGACATGTTTAGCCTGCCAAAAGGTGTTAAAGTTCATTAGTGACACATAGCCTAGGTTATGTAGTGATAAATAAATGGAAAAACGTGTATTGTTTATATTTATAATTTAGCATTGTATTTAAACTACATTTTGAAATGTATTTATTAATTTACCTATATGAACTGTGTTTTTTTAAAGATGGACAAGGTTGTATGTTTGCATAGTGTAAAGTAAATTCACAATTATGTATTTATTTGTACGTGTCAATTGTACACTTTTGTTTATAACTATCAATAATTAAACATGGTTCACCACTACACTGGAAATTATTGAATTTTTACCTGCCAACCAGGTGAAGACTTTCAGTGATCTTCTCCACTTCCTCAAAGGATATTTTTCCAGATGCCAGAGAGAGGGGCTGAAGGTGAAAGAGCCAGTTTTCCTCTGAGAAGTCAAACCACTTCTGGACAGAACTGATGGCAGTGTTTAAGAAGGCTGTAAAGTCCTGCCTGGCCACACCAGCTTCAGATGGCAAGAGACGCTGCAGCTTTTTTCTTGTTCCGTACCCGTAGAACCCATCATCTCTTCTCTGAATTAACCTTCTCAAAAAAGAGTCCATGATGGAAAAGAGGTCAACAGATGTGGTTACATTCCTCTCTAGCTTTTTGACCACCTCTTCAAACAGACACATCACATTATTACAAAAGAGGAGGTAGACTTCCACAATGTCTGCTTCTTCTTCAACTCCATCAGAATCTTCTGTCAACCTCAGCAATGCTTTCAGGCGGCTTGGACATTCATCTCCAATGCTGATGAGATATGACTTAAGAGGGACCCAGTTCTGCAGCAGGCGATCGATTGCAGGGTTAAGTGACAGCCATCTTGTCACCACATGGCGCAGGATTTCACGGAATTCAACATCACAGAAGTCACAGAACTCTTTCAGGGATTCTCTCCTTTTGGCAGAGGTTGAAAAGAAACTGTATATCTTGAGGACAATATTTTCCACATCAACTGAGAGCTTGTCCAGAGATTTTTTTACAGTGTTATGGACAATATGTGCATGGCAGTTGCCACGAAGGATGTCACTGTTGGCCTCTCTCAATTTTGTGAAGACTGAGTTGTGGATGCCATAATTGACATTTGTGTTGTCAGCACTGAATGCAGAAACATAATCTAGGGATAGATCCAAATTTTCAAGGGAGCTTCGTATAATTTTGACTATCCCCTCAGCAGATTCATCTGGATTTTCAACAAAATCTATTACCTTGCTGACTACTCCATTCTCTGGTGTGAAAAACTGCACAACCAAGGGAAACATCTTCCGATTTCCCTTGTTTGAGGCATCGGTTTGAAGAGAAAATGGTAGTGGGTTCTTTTCACTTTTCAATTTTTGAACCACTTCCTCTATTGCTTTTGGACACAAGACATCTGTGACCACTGCCTCAGCCTTTGTCCTCCCACAGGACATCTTCTTGGCAATGCTGGAGTCATTCAGTGTTTGAAGAGTCAGTTTAAATCCACAATCAGCTGAATTGTAACTTAAAGCATGCTTCACAGTATGAAATATATGGGCTATTTCTGCAGCAGTCACCTGTAATTAAGGGACAAAATAAAAAAATACTTTATAAATTTGTGTAATTTAATTTTTTATTTATATAATTATTTTTAAATATATTTTATGCATTCATTTTTCAATTCTACTTGTTTATTACAATAATATTCATTCATTCATTCAACCTTTATTTATACAGGCTAGCCTCTATGATCTATGATCACATTTTTGGCCTGCTCACATTCATGCTCACACTTTTACGCATTAAACTTATCATTACTCCCCCCCCCCTTTTTTATATATATATATATATATTTTTTTTTTACATACCATATCTGCCTCTGGTGTTGCCCGGTGCAGAACAAATTGGTCAAGGGTTCTCCTGGTTTTGTTGTCTTTCACGTTTCTTATGTGTCCAACTGCAGAAGCATGCTGTTTCACATCACACTGTCCACCGTGGGCTACAGAAAAAGCACGCTTGCAGACAGTACAGTTCGCTTTGTAGTCATTATCATTCACGCGTTCCAGCCACACATGTTCCTTTTCCCACTCGACTCTGTATTTTTGCAGCCGTTTCTTTTTTTTCCTGGGGGGAGTAGTCAAGCTCGAAGGTGATCTATGTTCACTGTTTAAATCACCTGAATGCTTGCCGCTTGCGTCCATGCTGCCTTCTTCTTCAAATGCTGTCGCTGCTGTGTCTTCCGTAAACAGCCAAGACTGGACCAATGAGATGAGCCGGATTCTGTAGTTTCAATCACGTGTGTAAAAGGCTGTCAGCTCATTGGTCACAGAGCAGAGCGGCTTCTTAACCGTAATAATTGACATAAAAGCGCATCATTATTGATCAACTCCATTGACGTTGACAGAATAGTTTTGATTCTCACGATATTACGGGACAAAGTGCGTCCCGTAATAGATCAGTAAGGGACGCGTCCTTTTGTTTCTAAATACGGAACGATTCCGTTTTTCAAGGGACGGTTGGCAACCCTAGACGAGTAGGATCCTACACCCCGCCCACCGAAGGGCTACAGAAGTGAATGGAGACAGAGCTACATGCGAGCCGATCCGAAGTGAACCAGACCGGACCAGACTGATCCGCTCTGCGTCGAGCGAGTGGAAAAGGGGCATTAGATACCTCAGTGTCTACCTAGGGGATAAGGCTTTAGTACAAAAAAAAGACTGGGAAAATGTGGAACAGGTCAGGAAAAAAATGGAAATGGATGCACTCTAAAATGTCCTACAGAGTAAGAGTGCCCGTGTTAAACATCCTAGTTGCATCGCAACTGTGGCACAAACTATCTGTTTTAGCCCACTCCAGGCCCGTTAGTAAAAATAGTTGGAGATGGTAGATTTTTTGGGGGGAATTGTCAACATTGGGTACTACAGTCACTCTTGCTCTTACCGAGAGAGGTTGGGGCCAGGGCCTTGTCCACCTGGCCAGTAGAACAGCTGCTTTTTGAATGCAGTTCCTCCAGAAGTACCTAGCAGGACCTCCTGACACTGTGTGGAGGGACGTGGCCAGAGCCCTATAAAAAGAGAGTTGTGACACTCCCAGACTCCCATGAATGAAGAACAAAATGCAGAAGTCACGTGGGTCATGGGGCGGCAACTAGTTCCAAACAGCAGCGGTACCAGCATTGAACGTAGTTCATTCTTGGTGTTTCAGACGTGTTTTCTCCGGTAAGTTCATGAAAGTACAATTTTTTTTGCCATTGTGAAGCGTTAGCTGACTGTTCTGTACCAGTTTTCTTTAATAGATATATTCATTAAAATTTTCTATTAAAAAAAACAGCATAATACAGAACAAAAAGCTCAGCAGTGCAGTCCAAAGGGAACAAAAAGAAAAGATAAGATAGGATAAGGGAAATACATACTTCAATCACTATATAGTCCAGATCTAAACATTTATAAATGCTCGAGACAGGATGGTAGACATTTGTCCCTCAGAATAATCCAAGAAGGCTTCCATATGCGTCCAAAAATTTCAATCTTTGAGTGAGCAAGGCATGTTAGAAAGTCAAGCGGGATATATTCCAAAATGAGTCTTTTCCACCCAGAAATGGTAGGGGGCTTATTAGAGATCCATTGTAACAAAATGTTTTTCCGAGCACAGAAAATTAGAACATTATACAACTTACTCTTGTTTGAATTTTAGATGTGTTTGTTTGGTAGACCAAGGAGAAGAGATACTGGGTTGAGATCAATATCAGTTTTGATAATTTTCCTTATCTCAACCAAAATAGATTCCCAGTATACAGTATCTGGATCCTGGGACATGACCAAAGACAGTGTGTAAGGCTGCCTTCATGTATTTTACATTTAGGGCACAACGAAGAGGATCCTGGTTTAAACTTAGACACCCGGTTTGGAGCCAAGTGAGCTCTATGTAGTAATTTAAGTTGCAACACCCAGGAACGATTACAAATGGAAATTTTTCTGGCAGAGTTCCAAATACTACTCCACATTTCATCAGTAATCTCGATGTTCAGCTCTTCTCCCCAGGCCTGAGCCAAAGTGGATAAATGAGGCTTATCACATTTCAGTGTTTTATAGCACATACTAAGTGACACTTCACGAGTTCCAAACAAACAAATTTTCAATGCTCGAAGCTTCAATGTCTCTGAGTAAAGTTGTTTCTTTTTTAACAGTCTCTTAACTGAAAAAAAAAACCCCGAAAGAGGTTATTTTTCGCTACTCCAAAGACTTCCATAACTTCATTAAAAGACATGAAGACCCCTTCCTTAAAAAATAACCCAGAGAGGGAATACCCTTAAGCCTGGTTTATACTTCTTGTTGCACATCTTTTACCCCCCCGTTGAATGAACCCAGCGATGACGTAATTGCGTGTGTGTCACCGACCGCATTGAGTGTTTATACTTCTAAAAGACTTGGGGATAATCCCTCCCTCTTCCCTCCCACTGCATACGTCACGCGCACTCCCTCTGCATACGTCGGCGAGTTTCTCTCCTCGGGAGGGTCTCCGCTCACTTTAAACGTGCATTTTTACGCATAACAGCGGAGTTTTCTTTGTTTTAAAAGCTGTGCGCATGCGTAATCCTCTTTATTGGGAGACCGGGCTTTCAGTTTGGCTGTCCCCCGCCTATGGAACTTTCTTCCCGACTGACCGAGAGCTCCACATTCACTGGTTAACTTTAAGAGCTGGTTGAAGACCTTTCTTTTTAAGCGAGCCTACTCTGCCTCCTCATGATTCTATCTTTGACCTTAGTTGATACTGTTGTTGGTTTTACTTGTTTTATCACTTGTTTTGTTGAGGCTCTTTAGTCATCAGGTTAAATAAAACGAGGAAACTTAATTCTTTAGCCAGCCAGGAGGGACGATTTAATAAGTGTTCAACACAGAACATACAGCCACAGTTCTCTCTAATTCTGACACTTGCATTTCTTTTATAACCCAAATATGACGTCAATAAAGGAGTTTACTTCCCGGCAAGGGAAGAAAAGTTGCACGTACACAGTTTAATTTGGAAAGTACACAAACAGTTCAGGTTATCAGGGAAGGGATTTCCTGTCAAGGGATTAAAGTTTTGCAGTAATGGAGGGTTCGCACGAAGGGAAAGATTAATGAATTTGTTTTTATCGGAAACTACCAGATGTTATCATGACCTTCTGTTCTGAAGTATTTATACTGAATGTGCTGTGTCAAAGTGGAATTTCTCCCTGACTTGTTCTACGTTCAAAACCTACAATCCTCCCTTTTTGAGATAAATCTCAAACTAAGGCTAACTAATTTTTACTTATCCAGTGTTACATGCATAATAATAGTGAAGTTAATAAAAGTTAACATAATACCTTGAATATGTGGCAGTATACACTGACAAAATTAAGCTACTCTTCTAAGTGTAATTATAAGCTTAAAACTACGTGTAAAGTTCAAAGGCACCACAAACTTATCTTAAGTTTTATCTATGGAGGCAGTTGCTGCCATGCCCGAAGGAGCAGAAAAACCGTTGCTGGCTTTGATGTATTTGTTAGCGGGAAAATCTCTCCTTGGGACTCTCCCTCACTAGAGCTCCCACCACTGGTCAGGAATGGCAGCGCCCACCCATTGCTAGAGACCTTTCTTGGTCTTATAGCTAATTCTTACCTCGTTCCCTGTAATAAAACCTTTTGAAACTAAATGAATGCATGAAAGATAAAACCATTATTGGATATAGCCTTAGCAAAAACAACATATCATGACATTATACTAAAACGATAAACATAAATGATAAAATAATAATTGATAATAAGAATGAATATTTGCAAAACAAAAGATAATCGATAAGATAAAATGCTAAAACCTGAAAAAGAAACATAATAAAACCTGAAAGAGAATACAATCATAAAGGATAGATGACATACAAAAATAAATGTACAAGAATAAATGCTAAAACAATAATACAATCATAAATGCATAAAGAATAAATTATGTACAAAAATAAGCATACAAGAATAAATGATAAAATAATAAACACAGATAAATGCTCCATGGTGCTAAAATTATAAAATGGATTAAATGCTTCGGCCGTTGATTGAATATAAAAGTCCTGCATCAAAAGTCCACGATGATGCCTGTTATAAATGAATATATTTGAAAAGAAGAAAAAAGGTAGGAATAAAAGGATATACTGTAATGTCTTAAACCCAGTTCAGTTCAGTTCAATGAATTTCTTCTTTTATTGCAACATTCAAAACAAAATAGTTTTCGTTAGGGACAAGACAGAATTCTGGAGGAGGGCTTTCCTTTAAAGAACATGTCACTTCTCACTTTATTACCAGATCTCCAGTGGCCATTAAGCCCCCTCCGCCTTCTTTGACCTCGTAGAGTTTTTTCCGTCAGTTCAGTAGGAGGCAGGGAGACATGTCCTCTGAGGCCATCTGAAGCTGGACGAATTGGTTTGCTGCAACAAGGTCCATTTTAGTCATCATGTTACGAGTCCACCACCGCTTCCCAGCCAACAGGATACAACATGTCAGAAAGGAAATTATAATTAGCACTAAGATTGTACTAATTCCTATCTTTAATATCAAAAATAACCCTTCACCTAAATTTAGATTAAAACCATTCCATGACCAATCATCTTTACCAGCATTGGTACTAAGCTCTTCTTTTAGATTTTGTTCATAGCCTCAGAAAATATTCCCCCTGGCATAGTATTCTCACGAATGTACGTGCAACATTCATCTTTAAAGAATTGCAAACTCCGCCTTTAGCTGCTAATAACCAATCTAATGCTTGTCTATTTTGCATTGCCATTCGACTTGTTTCATGTAATTGTTCTCCAATCATTCCAAGAGCTTCAGTGGTGTAGTTAAGAATTTGTTGTTGGTTATAATAAATATAATTAATCCATTCAACATTTTTATTAACTGTTATCCATGGCAGGATAGATTCTACCCCTGCTCTAATCTCATCCCTTGCTTTGAATTTGTATGGAATTCCTTTGGGTTGACCTATTGTATTTAAATATACATTTTGATCCAAAACATCATGTCTTTTATTTCTCCTCCTATAGTCATTTGTGTCCAATTTAATTAACTCATTCACTCGGTCATGCAACATTGTCACTGGCACTTTCATTCGAACCATTGCACATAATCCAATCCATCTTGGTGGCAAAATATTCAGCAAAACATCCTCTCCAAACATCCCATAACTATCAGCAATAGGAAAGGTTTGGTCACCGAATAGATACATTGTTGGAATTGTCATGGTTATGTTTTCACTTTCTTGACTTAGAGGTTCTGGGTTTTCATACCAAACAGGTGTATTGAAAAAGAGTGGTGTCATTTTTGCATGTGGAAACCAAGAAAAAACCCAGGTCACATTACATTTCACTGCTGTCGGTGTGGCACGAACAATGTTGAACGGACCCAATCGTCTCGGTTCGTGCCACTTTCTGCAGAAGACTTTAATGTAGACCTGGTCACCTGGAGTCACTGGCCCTTTAGCATCTGGATTGGAAATAAGCTCTCTTTTCTTTTCCTGTAAGTAGATAGCTTTGTGGATCGTTGTTAGTTCATCAACATACGATTTTAATTCAAGTTCCATCTGTTCAAGCGGAGGTCCTTTATGGGGACCTCTGTATTGTGGTGTTGGCATTTTTCTTCCTGTTAGCATTTCATTCTGTGACAGGTGTGTTATTCTGTGAATTTGCGTGCGATAATACAAAAGTGCATGTGGTAGGGCATCAATCCAGTTAAGGTTAGTAGAAGCACAGATTTTGTTAATCTTAGACTTCAAACTCAGATTAACCCTTTCAACCAATCCCTGACTTTGCGGGTGATAGACAGCTCCCAAACGCTGTTTGATTCGCAGTTGTTGCAAGATACCTTTGAAAATCTTCTGAACAAATGACGGGCCATTATCCAAACTTATTTCGGAAGGTATCCCAACCGTGGAATGACTTCTCTTACCAGAAACTTCACAACTGTTTCTGCACTCATGTCCTTTGACGGTAATGCTTCAACCCATCTGGTGAAACAATCAATTACAACCAACATGTATCGTTTGCGTTGGACAGACTTAATCATGTCCACATAGTCTATGACTAAATGTTTAAATGGTCCTTCTGGAACAGGAATGTGTCCAACAGGTGTCTTTATACCTTTTCTGACATTATTCTTTGCACAAATGTCACACAAGTCTAATACTTCATCAACCATTGCTCTCTAATATGGGGACCAATAGCCTTGTTCCTTTAACCTGTTCATGACTTCACTTCGTCTGCAATGATCTACACCGTGGTTTCTGATATCAAATTTGTCAGTAATGATACTGGTGCAACAATCAATCCTTCATGAGATCTCCACAACCCATAATCATCTTGAATTGCTCCTCTTTGAACCCAAAACCGTTTTTCACTCTGTGTTGCATTGTTCTGAATGTGAATGATGTCATCTGGTGTCATTACTGGTTCAAGTGAAATTACTAGTGTTAAAATTGCTGTTTTACATCATGATGCAATTTTTGCTGCGTTGTCTGCTGCGTTATTTCCTAAGATCATTTCATCATTACACTTTCGGTGTGCAAGGCATTTGATTATTGCTAATTTTGTGGGAAACATCATGGCAGACGTTAGTTCATTTATGTTTCCCATGTTGGATGGGACTTCCATCCGTCTTTTTGAAACCTCTTTGCTTCCATACGTTGCCAAACAAGTGGCAAACGCCATGAGCACAAGAAGAGTCAGTAAAAATGTTAGCAACCTTTTTGCTAGCTAATTTACATGCTTCTGTTAGTGCCTTTAACTCAGCCAGTTGTGCTGAACATGATTGTTCACATTTCTCTGCTTTTATTGTGTGAAATTTTCCATTTGACTTTGCTACTACTGCAAAACCTGCGTGGTTTCCTATGTAATGTCTGAAACATGATCCGTCAACAAAATATGTGACGTCAGCGTTTGCCATAGGAGTAGACTCCAAATCTGGTCTCAGCTTGGTGTATTTTGCTGCTTCTGCTACACATTCATGTGGTTCCCCTTCAAACTCGAAAGGAACCAAGGTAGCAGGATTCGTTGTAGTGCATCTTTTGAAGGTAATGTCAGGGTATGTTAACAATGGTGTATATTGTAAACATATTGCTGATGTTAATACAAACTTCCCTTGGCTGATGAGTTCAGTGATTTTTTGATGTGTTTGAATTATCACTGGGTAGCCCATGGTTATTACTGATGCTTTTTCATAAGCATAGTGAACTGCTGCTACTCCTTGATAGCAACTTGGCCAATCTTGGATAACATTGTCCAGTTTAGTGCTGTAATAGGCGATTGGTTGTTTTCGCCTTCCAGCACAAGTTTCCTGCATCAAAACTGCTGATGCATACTTTTCATGTCTGTTTGCTACATACAGAAAAAATGGTTTTGTGTAATCTGGTGTTGCCAAACATGGTGCAGTTTGTAAGTCCTGTTTGATTGTTTCAAAAGCTACTTTTGCTTCAGGTATCCATTTTAGAGGGGCTTTTAATGATTGACTTTCAGTTTAATTGGTTCTCTTAGTGGAGATGTTTTTTCTGCATAATTTTCAATCCACTCTGAACCAAATCCATCCCTAAAAATGTCATAATTTGGCTAACATTTTGAGGTGATGGAGCTTTATTTATCCCTTCTAAATGTTCTGGGGATATGGAGACAGTCCCATGTGAGATTAGTCTCCCAAGGTATTCAACCTGTGGTTTGCAAAACTGTAATTTTTTGCTAGTTTTTGTAGAACCTTGATAGTGTCCTGATAACAATCCTCAATTGTGGCCGATGAAATCAGGATGTCATCAACAAATTGAATCAAGGTACTGTTAATATCAAGGCCTTCCATGTCTTTTTTCAGAAGCTGATTAAACACACGTGGACTATGTTTAAATCCTTGTGGCATGCGTCTATAACAGTACTGTTTGCCTTGAAATGTGAATGCAAATAGATATTGGGATTCCTCTGCCAATGGGATGCTAAAAAATGCTGAACACAGATCAATCACTGTAAAATATTTTGAATCAGGTGGAATGTTAGTCAAAAGAGTATGTGGATTTGGAACTTCTGCCATTACATCTTCCACTATCTCATTTAAAGCCCTTAAATCATGTACAAGCCTGTACTTTGATTAATCTGCTTTTAAAACTGGTAAAATTGGAATGTTGCATGGACTTTTTGTTTCTTTCAATACTCCTGCTTTCAGCAAACATTTAATCGTTTCGCTAATACCCTTTTCTGCTTCTGGCTTCATTGGGTATTGGGGACGATATGGTAGTCTCACATTTGGTTTTAATTCAATCTGCATTGGGTTTGCAGATTTTATCAAACAACATCAGTGTCATGTTTGGACCAGAACTCTTCTGGCACTTGTTTTAACATTTCCTCTTTTAGAGTGTTACATTCATTTTCAAGTATTAAAGAGTCTCGCATTTTTGTCTTTACTGGTACAGTTATTACCTGTGGTGTTGCTGTTGCAAAAGAACCACAAAGTATTTTGATCATGTTTGTATCATCTGTTGTGAAAATTAGTGGATTTTCTGTAGCTTTCCACTCAGTTCGGGATGCAGTTAGCATCATTGGTCCCAAATCTTTTGATTCAAACCCTTCATTAACCATTAAGGTTATACATGTTGCTGAATGAGGAACATTACAGGTAGTCCCCGACTTACGAGCGAGTTCCGTTCCTGCGAGTTGCTCGTAACACGAAAATTAGTAAGTTGGAACACGAAGCACGTGTTCTTGTAAGTCCGGATTTTCGCTCGTAAGTTGGAACATTTATGCTAGCGCTACTACGAACACTCGTTTTTCATCAAAAATGTTCATATTAGTTCATAAACATGGTCGGAAACGTGTTTCCAAATGGTTAGCTAACACACTTTCATCTAAAAACACAAAAAAGTGCTGTATTTTTTACAAATTTACTTCTCTTTCGCCAGCTCGTAAGTCCGGGACCTCGTATGTAAGAGCGCTCGTAAGTCGGGGACTACCTGTATACCATTTTGAGATAAAAGGATTTGTTTCAACATTTGCAGTTGCACCTTGTGCACCTATGATGATGTACTGAATTGTTAGATTTACATGCACATTTTTTGTTTCTTGGTTCCATTTGTCTTCAAATAATTTGCTGCATGATGGGTCAAAATACATAGTACAATGATAGTCACTTATTGGTCGGCTTGCATTAGGAAGTTGTGCTTTAATGTATTGTTCCCATTTGCCAAAAACTTATATATTGGTTTTTCAATGTTTCCCAGCAAATAAACATTTGCATAATCAGTTTGTGCATACATTTGAAATTCTAACCCAGAGCTGTCAATGTAGACTCCTTGTGGAGAACACCATATTTTTGTTTTTAATTTGCACAGCGCATCTCTCCCTAAAAGGCTAATAGGAGTTTGGTCTGATACTAAAATTAGAATTTTAACTTTAGTTTGATTTACCATTAAGTTTACTGGAGCTGTCATTTGATTAACTTGTTTTCTTCCCGAGAATCCCATTGTCTTGACATATTTGTCTGACATTTTGAGGTGTTCAGCGTGTTCCGACTTCACGCATGTGAATGACGCTCCTGTGCCCACCAGCATTGGTACAGACTTTCCTTCTAATTTTCCTTCAACTATTGGGTCAGCATCTGAATTTTGGGTCAAAATTGGTAGTTCACACGTCATAATGGGATCCTCTGGGCATCCTGTTGGCTTTGATTCTTATTCGCCCCAGAATTCGTTATTTGGTTCACTTTAGATCAGAAAGGAGAAATACACTGAAAATACAACAAACGCACGTAATTTAAAGTTCCAAAAACCAGTTTAATTAATCATAAGTTTAAAAAGTCACAGAATACATTTG